>OX459029.1:146569166-146796666 GCA_949775025.1 Tricholauxania praeusta
ATGTTATTTATTATTTTCGTGATAATTAAATCAATTACGTATAATTACGGCTTATCAAATCAGAGATAAAAATAAATAAATATTTCAAACTTCTACTATTTACATAAAATTTAAATTCAACAATTTTGTGTAAAAAATAGTAGGAAGAGTTAAATAGAATGGAACGTTATTCATCAACATTTATTTGGTCGCCTTTCGAGTAAGCCCCTCAGCTTGCAACTACGCCTATATAATTTCTTAAGTTGATTTAAAAAAGGATGTTGATTAAGAAAAGGCTTTCAGCGAATTTGCTCTTATGGCTTCAACTGACTCAAAGCGCCTTCTTCGAAGTGGTAATTTTAGCTCATAGGACAAAAACAAGTCATATCAGGTGAATGCTGTCCTTGATCAATGACATTCGTTGAATTTTTGGATAAAAACTCCTGCACAACTCCTGTCGTGCTGCAAAGTCCAAGAGTTGTCAAATCTAGCACAAGCACTATAAAGAGGAGTTCGGGTTAGAGGACAAATATATGAGAAAAAAAAAGACAACAATATTTCAAACCTCAGAAAATGTGGGCGGAAATGGACGATGAGGCGTGGCACTTCTTATAGAACAAAACATTACGTCTTGTCACCTATGACTTCTACAGTAGTTAAATTCGATATATGGATGTATTTTGTGTGGTATCAGCATCTTGCAAAATGAAAGGGGGGATTGGAAAATGGGGCTTGACACCTCCCGCACAACAAAACACCATATCTTGGCATCTATTGCTACTACAGTTATAAAAGTTGAGACACGGATATGTGTATATTACATACATTAAGCACCACACCAGTATTAAACAACGGGGTGTGGTACACCCCATACAACAAAAACAATTCAAAACGTTATACCTTGGCACGTATGACAGCTAGTTGTGAAATTTAGTATATGGATGGAAATTGTCTGCACCAAACCTCATAAACTGGACACTTTAAACGGTATACGGTTGCAAAATTTGATACACGGATGTCTCGCCTAAAGCCCCAATACGGTCTGTGTGGCTTTATGATAAAGCAAATTGGGAGGCGTTTAATAAATTTTTTAGCAATTTTAATTACAAATTGGGTTGCCTTGTTAGGCACATAAATGCCGCAGCTTTAATGGTACAGAAAGTTGTCTTATTAGTTATGAGGTCCTTTATATCATCTAAATAAATTGAACATAAAACCAAAGACCGAGTCTTGGTTTTTTTGGTTTACACTCAAAATCACGGGTTGGGGAATTTGTTTCCCCGGTGTGGACTTGCATTGCAACTTGGGTGCCATTTCCCAAAGAATGGGGGAGATTTTAAAAAGGCCTTAGCTACGATCCGGCCGTACTCTTGGTTCGTTTTTGTTTGATGACCTGGATGACCTGGATGACTATTTAGTTTTATTACGAAATCTGGATGGTTCAATGAGAGGGTATAGTTAAGTACCCTGTGGTATCACAATGAACCAAATTTGGTGTAAGTGAGTCGGTTTTGTAACTGACTGCCACTTCTACCTAACCTAGCCTACGATCCGGAGCTAAGTAAATGCCTATTTGTATGGCTTAGAAATAGTTACTTTGGAAGCTTTATGCTGGTCGAAAAGTCACCGCCCGACGCGTTGTTTTCCGGGCCTGAGCGAAGACGACCGACAAGTTAAGCCATTCTTGATTTGGGCTTGAGATGAATGGAGTTTAACTCGTAAGAGCATTGCTACGAAGTCTGATTGGAGCCTGTTTGGTATAATGGGTTGTCAGTAGCACTTGCGAACTCTGTTCTACCCTGAAATTGGGTAGGGCCCCTTTTGAGAGTATCGTGGTGGCTAGATATGTCTCAGCAACGATCAGAAGCTAAGTACATACTTATTGACATAGAAATGATGCTTACAAGACAAGGGCATTGTAAGGAGTTCACGCAAAACCCCATAGGAATTTTTGATTTTATGGAAACGCAGGTTTCCAGTCAGGTTCAAAAAAGAACTCAAAGACTTCGCAATAAGACTAGAAATCGCTATGCTGCAAAAGGTACCAAAAGGATATGTTAAGCAAAGATTCAGTCTTCTTCGTCTTCGTCTCTTAATGAATGAACAAATCTTTACTGACTTCGTTGATAAAGTTAATTTTAATTAATCACCTTTGCTTAGGATGTAATATTCTGAGCTATCAGACACTGCCCTACGTTGAGAGTAAATCTTCGAAATTGCCGCCTATTTACTTTCGAATAAGGGCAGTAAAAACCTTAAAATTAACAAAGCATTTCTGAGCTCAAAATTTAATTAAGTTTGTATATTTTAAAAACTGAATATTAAGTCACATAAAATAAAGTAAATAAAATGCATTTTGCATAATTGATATGAAAACAGGTCAAGTTCAATACTTAAACGCAATAAGATATTATCATTGATAACGATTTCTAGGAAATCATACAATATGCAGCAATTCAATTTGCTCAGCTTTAAAGAAGGACGTAGAAGAATCAAAAACAACAACACCAACCAGGAAACATTGGAAGCAAATTATTATGTATACAGTAGCAAGAACATTCATGTTGCAGCAGCAGTGGGGTGTTAACTATTTGTGGCAAAGGACATCATTTATCGCAAAATGTGTTTTCCGTTTGATTTGTGTGGTCTTGACCTATTTCTTTTTTTATAAGGAATAGTTGGATTTTCTTTTTAAATCATAACTTAAATAAATACAAAATTTCTGCGAATTTGTATATTGAAGAGTTTTCTTATTTATAGCAAGGATTTTTGCTTTTTTTCTTCATTAGCTGTCAATGAAAACAATTTCTGTCGTGCTCGAATGTGCATTAGATGGCCGTGCTGAAGTGGTATCAACAAGTACGTTTACTTGAAAAAAAAGGAGGAAAAAGTTAAAGGTCGAATAAGTTAGAACAACAAGGAACAATGTTGCATCATAAACGCTGATTCAGGAAGTTAAAGCTCGACAGAAGTTTTGCAACATACCGAAGCTACTGTTAAATAAGGAAATAAGACTCTGTTCCTTAGATGGCAAACAATTATGTAAATTATATTCGTCATTTTAAAGCATTGTCCGTAAATTAATCAAAAAGTTAACTTTAAATACTACATTTTCTACAACAAATTTATTTTGCCGGCTTGTGAGCAAGTGGGGGTTCAAGCCCCTCCAAACAAAATTTTTTAAAATGTTCTTAGCTTTCGGATTTGGAAAAAATTTGAAAGCTTGATTAATCATAATTTATCTTGATTTAAGCTTGATTCATTATTAGTGCTTTATCATTTGAAATGACAGTGGGCGGGGCCACACCTCCATGCTAGAAAAACCGTTTTCACAGCCGAACTAATGGACCGATTTTCATGAAATTTGGTGCGGAGATAAAATCAAACCTTGAGGAAAGGCACTGGTTTTTAAATGGATGGTGCCACGCCCCTAAGAGGAAAATATGTTTTTACAGCTAAACTAATGTACCGATTTTGATGAAATTCGGTATGGAGACAGATTGAAACCAAAGAAAGAAACATAAATTTTTGCAGCTAAACTTATGGACTGATTTTGATGAAATTTGGTATGGAGCTAGATTGAAACCTAAGGGAGGGTTGGCGAGGGAATATGCTTGAATGATACCATGGTTTTTATTTTTGGTAAAGTTGACAAAGCATAGGTCTTTTTATGTCAATTTTTTCATATTAAAGTGTGTTTTTTTTTGTCATTTTTGAATTTCACTGTAATGTATGGCTAGCTCTGGTGATTATTATTTTGTGAGTCGACTGAAACAAAACATTTTCTTAAGCACCGTGAAATTTTTTTCGAATTTTAGATATCTTTTACCATCCGATACTTCAACTCATAATGAAGGAATCTGCAACGAATTATTTGAAAAAAGTTCCATTGAAGTTTGCATACATATGTGAGGCCTAAGAGATCGAATAAGATGTATGTCGTTTGCAAGCTCATTTATAGAGCTAAGTTCGTGAAGAAATTTTTATTTATACTAGAGACCACCTTAATCCAAAGGTATACTAATAAAAACTTAAGACTTAAAAATTAAAACAACAAAATTGGCGAAAATTCGGGCATTTTCGGGCATCGGGACAGGATTTGGCAAGGCAACCCTGGTTGATTAGTTTCACCAAAATGCAATAATGTCATTCCTGTAAATCTTATCCTGTAATCTTATACACTCGACATTTCTATAGCGGGCTTTAAGACTATAGATAAACAGGAATCAAACCGAATATTTTTTATTTTTCATAGCAAAAAGTAAAAGAAAATATAAGGATAAAAGAAAAATTAAGCAACAAATTTTAAGTTGTTAAACAAATTTAAATTTTATTGCATACTTTTAGTCGTTAAAACATACAAATTTTCATTGCATACTTTTAGTTGTTAAAGAAAACAAATATTCTGAGAAGCGCACGCCAGAGCCCACGAGCGAAATGAAATGTGCGGAGGTGGGGGGTTATTAAAACAAGAGAGCAGGGGGCAGAGCCCCCTAAAAAATAAAAACAAAACCTCTTCGACAATGTAAAGAAAGAAAGGCTTAGACTCAATCGCATTAGTTAATGTTGATACTAAGAGCCATACTAACAGCTATGACGCAATAAAACTCAAGTATAATAAATATAGTATAGGGTGTTTTTTTTAAGAGTATCATACTTTCTAAAAAGGATGAAATGTTATAAGTTTGGCAACGTTGATGTCATTAATATATTATATACAGTTAAATGTTGACTAAGCGAAAACGCTTGAAAATTGTTAAAATTTACTAAATTCACTGAAATTACAACTTTAAATTCACGTGACATCTCGCAGTTATGAACTCTAATGGTCGCCAAGATCGCGTGATTTGACACCATTGAATTATTTTTTGTGTTTAGTTTCTGGCTTGTGCTAATAACCCAACGATTGTTGACGCTTTGAAAGTCCACGTGGATATAAGTACATAGCTGGTGTTATTTTGCAAATAAGTACTCAATTGCTCAAAAAAGTGTTAGAAAATATGACCTTCAAAGTGCTGTATACGAGTATTTTGGGCAGTTGTGGCGCTCTGTTGTACGAAATCATATTAAAATGCTAAATGGCTTAAAATTTTTTAGCAAATGAAGCTAAAATTTACATTATTTGGACAATTTTTTTTTTAATGCTGTCACTAACGAATTATATATCTCCCTAACAAATCCCCCTATATAAATGAAGCGATACATAAACAGCGCACCAAAAGCACAATTGTCATAGCAAATTTAGAAGGAATATGGCCGGGTAAAATAAACCAGCTACAAGGATTATGTATGGTAAATAGAAGAGAAAAAAAAAATAAAATTAAATAAAAACAACAAGCCGGTAATTACGAGTAAACAGTCGTAAAATAGTCGGAAGGAAAATTGTTAAATAAATAGAAAGTGTTATTTTTGCCAAGATGCGAAGAAACCCATAAAATTCAAATTAAAATTCGCTGATGCAAAGGAGTGAGATGTGCCAGTAAGACCGACAGCAATCTAAATAAAATAATTTAACATCAGCAAATTTCAAGGAGCGCACTTAATTAAATACTGAATAAGTAAGCAAGGAAAAAAGCAAAGGAAATGCTTATGGTGTGATAGATAGTATGATTACTGCACTGTAGAGGAATTTATGTTTTTTTCTTTTTAAGTAGATTTTTATAGAGCTTGCTGTGAGCTTTGCAATTTCTTAGGACTGGATTTCTTCTTTTCGAAAGTCACACTCTGAAAGATGTTTTCAATCCGTTTTCTCAAAAAAAAAAAAAAAAAAAATTGTCTGCGGTCAAAATCGGTAAAACCTAGCAAAAAGTTACTTCAGTAAAAGTTGACGGTATATCGCTTTTCAAAGCAAAGGGTACCGTATTCATCTTATCATTCAGAGGGTAAGGAGGTACCTCAGATTCTTGATGCATATTGAATAACTAATATTTTTTAACGTATTTGCGAATAAAGTTTTTCTTTAGTTGAACAAAGTGGTTTCAAAATGTTGGGCGCATCGATGAAACTTGCACTGTAGAACAAAATGGGTGGATATGAGTAAAAGGGTGTGGCAGCTCTACTTAAGCAAAAAACAAAACATGCCATATCTTGAGTGCACTAATAATGGTGCGAAAATTGCTAAAGATGCATATAAATACATAAAATATTTTGAAAAAAATGGGCGTGATATTGTATTCGCATCAGAGTATAGATAATCGTGCCGGAGATGTCTATATCTGCAGCACGGATCATCGGATTATAAAATGAAAGAAAACGTATGATTGGAAATCGCCTTGTCTGAAATCTCGCTTGGTTTCGAAAGGCTCAAAGAGATCCTTGCAAATTCTCAATGATCAGATCGTAATGATCATTAAGCGCAAGCTAACACTCTCGTTGAAGTCAATGAGCGAGAGAAAAGCAAAAGAGAGCAATGGAAACAGTCAGCAAAATAAAGAGCACTTAATTCCACAACTCTATGTTCCGTGCGGAGATTAAGGGCACAAGAAGAATTCTTATTAAAATAGAAAATATGCAATTTTCTTTATTTTTTTTACTCAAATTTTAAAAAATTAATGAGTCATAGAAGTTGATTTTTTGTTTAACGACCTACTCGAAAATGAGTAAATATTCGAATCTTAAGCGTTCCTGAAGATTTCTAGAATATGAGGTTATTTTGAACATTTCTAATATATATAAATATACAATTACGATTATTTTTGATTGAAAAAAAAAAAAAAAAAATAAAAATCAAAAATAATGATTATTTTTGATCGAAAAAAATAAAAATCTAAAATAATGACTAATGTTACAATGTTCTATTTCTTGCGTTGATCAGTTAAGAATCACAGCAAAAAACAAAACAAAACTTCTACATTTTAATGCAAGTGCTCTTGTAATCTCTTTGATATCACACATTTCTTGACGAGCGCTTCGCTGAAGGCTTTTTTGGCGATACGAACGAAGTTGCAAGTGCTACATTGTCCGCTTGTAACTTTTTGTGGTTTTTTGCACTAAAAAGTACTGAACAATAAGCTCTGTACAAAAACATAATGATATTTTTTGATCGAAAAAAATAAAAATCTAAAATAACGATTATTTTTAATTGAAAAAAAAAATAAAAATAACGATTATTTTTAATCGAAAAAAAAAAATAAAAATCTAAAATAACTATTATTTTTGATCAAAAAAAATAAAAATCCAAAAAGACGATTATTTTTGATCGAAAAAAATAAAAATCCAAAATAACGATTATTTTTGATCGAAAAAAATAAAAATCCAAAATAACGATTATTTTAGATCGAAAAAAAATAAAAATCCAAAATAACGATTATTTTTGATCAAAAAATTAAAAATCTAAAAAAACGATTTTTGATCGAAAAAAAAAAAAATAAAATCCAAAATGACGATTATTTTTGATCGAAAAATATAAAAATCCAAAATAACGATTATTTTTGATTCTTGGAATCAACGCTTTTCATTAAAAGAAACTTATTGGTATATTTAAACTCACATTTAGTCTTTTCTTTCATTGTGATTTTCTTTACCTCAATTATTGAAAATAACGATTACTTACGTTCCCTGATTTCAATATCTTATTTTGTGGTTTTGTTTTTATCCACCACGTTTCGTTAAATTTCTATTTTGAGCTATCAAGCTATATCATATAGTTTTGTTTTATGTTTGGACGGAATTGACCAGACGACGCTACAGCAAACTTTAGGAAGGGATTTGCAACTGCTAGATAGAAACTACTCGTATAGAAGTAGAAGAAGAAATCGATAATAAAAATGAAAACAAAAATGAAACAAAATATTGCATTTCAGCGATGCGGAAAACCCTCGAATAATACAAGAAGATCTAATGCAGTCATTTCGAGTCATGGTACGGTATGCTTTTTCGGCTAAAAAGGTCATAGTAAAACAATTGGGGATTCAAAAGCCGTAAATGGGGACAAGTATAAAGCAATGTTCGATATTTTTTTATATCTGCAACTGGGTAACCTATTTATGGCTGTATGTGTTTTAAACAAGACGACACTATATAGCTGCCCCTAAAATCAGCGATACGATGAATATTCTTTGAGGAATGCTTCTTGAATAAATACGTTAAGTGGCAGGTTCGTTTTCTCAACTACGAAGCTACAGACTTTTTCTTATTCATTAAAGAAAATATTTACAAAAATAGTCTTTCTAAGGTATACAAAAAGAGTCTTTTTCAGACCTTAAAATAAACACTAAGTCCTAAGTATATAGTGGCCTTGACACAACAAACTTTTAAAACATAATATTGGAAAGTTTAATCAAAAGATTTGAAATTTTGCGAAAACCATTCTTAGCATTACAAAAGAAAATAGTACAATTAATATTTTTGGAACACCCTTTTTTTTTCTTGATAAAATCAAGTTCGTTGGGAAAAACCACTTCGTATGAGTATGATGAAGATTTGTTCTATGATATGTAAATCAACAAATAGACGAAACGAAATTTC
Source organism: Tricholauxania praeusta (assembly GCA_949775025.1). Classification (NCBI taxonomy): domain Eukaryota; kingdom Metazoa; phylum Arthropoda; class Insecta; order Diptera; family Lauxaniidae; genus Tricholauxania; species Tricholauxania praeusta. The sequence goes on from OX459029.1 coordinate 146,577,612, forward strand.
GCAATAAAATTTATTAAGCAAATTAACATACTCTTAAATAAAACAATGTTTTTATAAATTTTTTCAAAAGAATCCAAGGCTCATTGCAAAAAGCATTGCCCGAGTTTAAGCATTTTTTCATTAATTTTATTATGACGTTTTGTGTTTGTGACGTTTCAGTAACAAGTAAATGACACACAGACACAAAAAAGAAAAAACAAAACAATTAAAAATAAGTGATGCATATTAAAGTTAACCTCCAAGTCAACATATCGTTGTTATAACCCCCCTCCCCACCTAATGCCAACACCCCCAATTACCGAGTGATGCCGACTTCCCTTGCGTGCTTGAGTTTCAACGTTGCAGCAACCCATCCATCAATCAATCACGTAAACAAAACGTTTTGTCGCTGAGCAAAGTTTTCGTTTGTTGGTTCGTTGGTTCTATTTTAAATAATGGGTTTGTTTTTCGCGCCATGTGATTTTATATAAAAATTGCATGTGCAAATGAGTAGCGGCATTTGAGAGACGTTAAATTGTTGCGCTGTGGTGACGTATTACGGTTTGTGAACATGAGATATGAGTTTGAGATTTGTGTATGTTTGTTTGTCTGTCTGTCTTACGTTAAACTTTTTAAAGCTTGAATGATATACTTTGACTTGTGTGAAACAAGATGGCTTGCATTCTTTGAAGTCAATGTCTCTTAATATTTTCTTTAAAAACTATTCTAAAATCTATTCGCATAGCATAGTACATTTAGGTACATTTAAGGATGGAAAGTGCTAACAAAAATATGGCAGAACTGTTGCACAGCCATATAATAAGGCTACGAAAATGAATGTAGCATTTGAGAGCTTATGTATGTATATGGGGCATTCCACGCCAAATCGGACACCATTTGGTTTTGCATCACTTTTTTTGTTTTAAGACTGTTGGAAAGAATGTTAAAAGACATAAATTTTTGAATACTGACGTTTTTTTTTTTAATGCTCAATCTCCGCGAATAATCAGCCAAATTAAATTTGTTTTGTTTCAAAATTTTCGTTTTGAAACGTACTATTCATAATAAAATATCGTACCTTTTTGGAAAACGACATTTCTATGAGATTTTGAAGTTTCAAAATATACCCTACTTTTTTATTTTGATTAATTTGCTTTAAAAATGTTATATGCAAATGGAATCTATTTTTTTTTTACATATTTTATTTATAACTACTTTATTTTAGACTAGCTAATCCCCGCGACTTTGTACACGTAGCCTGTTTTTTATTAAGTTATAATCGAAGTTATTTCAGTCACTTCTGAACATAAAAGTACCAGGCAATAAAGTTTAATGTGCCATTACCTTATTTACATCCAAAAAAGGACGTTAACGCACCAGGTTATAAAGATATGGTGCATATTAGTACGAAATATATAAACCACTAGCTCTAAGTTCCTTCTAAATTTATTTGATAAATTTTCGAACACAACTTTAATAATTTTTCAAACATTTTTTTCTTAAACAAACAGCTTTTATTTTTAGACATTTCAAAATTTAATTCAAAATTTTTAGTAAGCAAATTTTTTTTTTTAAATTACCATAGGAACGACAAAAAACAAAGCACACACACTAACTAACACATTCTATTCCCATTCAACGATTTGTTATGTTTACATGCTTGTTTCTATGTGTGAAATTATTTTTTTTTGCAATTTTAAAACTTTGATATTTTAATATTTAACACGAATATCGTGACAATTTTAATCGGAGATTGAGACCAAGCGTCTAAGGAATAACCCTAAATAAGTTTGAGTGAAATTGATCAAGCAGTTTTTGCGTGATATGCGAACATCGAAAACAGTTATAATTTTATTTATATAGATTAAAAAAACAAAAGAAGCAGATGTAAAAATAGGGAAGCAAAAAAATTGGTGTCCGATTTGGCGTCAAGTGTCCCACATACTGTACGATAATAGAGTTCCATATCTTCTAATTAAAGCCAGTGGACAATACTCCACAAACCCATAGAGAATCCAACAGAAATTTAAAAAAAAATAATGGTACTCACACGTAACTAAGAAATGCGCTGACGAACTGTTTCGATGGGGTTATGTGGTCTTAAGGGGGATCCTGAATTAAGAGGACTGAGAAATCTAAATTTTTTATTTCTTAAGTCAATACCTAAGGCATTCGAGGATATCTAGACAAAGTTACAGAGACCAATTCAATGTATTTCGACACTATTTTAGTGCTTATATTAGTATACTTTTTTTTTTCTCGAAGGCATAAATAATATATCAATTATAAGCAATAAATGATATATCAAATTAATGTACTCATTGAGCAGAGTAACCGAAAATTATAAACTTTGAGATCGATTTCACAAAGGCTGAGATTTAAGCGTAGAAAGATTTCCTATTTTTTTCAAGCATTGTACTGATTAACTACCAAAGGCTTGCCATAGCAGGGTGAAAACAATTTACTACTCTTTCTCATTGTAATTGTTAAAAAAACACTTCGGATATTTGAATTCAGGATCCCTCTTAAGGCGTCGGTCGTACTACTAATTCGTTGATGTTTTGCTTTTTGGCCACAGATATGGCAAATGCAGGCAAACTCTGCATTAAAATATCCCAACATGTGTAGATTTTCTGTGAAATTATGTCCACATTTTCAATAGAACACTGAATTTATTTAAGGAATGTCATCTAAGCTCGGTTGTTGTGCCAGAAGAAATTGAAGCTGTGCGTGAAGTAATTATGCAAGGTCGGGACATGGTGACATACCGTGAGATGGAGTCGTACATGGCTATTACCATGAGGAGCATACATATATAAGATTTTACATGAACGTTAATTTGTGAAAGAGATTTGTGCGCGTAGGATTCCGCATAATTTGACAATTGCTCAAAAAAAGGCTTGCTGCAAGTCAGTTGTCAAAAAATACAATCGTGTTACATTCAAAGCCATCCACAATATTTCAAAGGGTGACAAATCCTGGATATTAAGACGCAGGTCTTCTAAAAAGAACCAAACCCAACAAAGATTGTTCATGCCTGTTTTGTTGGCATGAACATGCCATGTGGCTGCAGTGCCGCTAGGAACTCGTACGAAAGCCAATTGTGAATGGTACGAGTACACAAGCATTTTTTCCTAGAAGCCTTTATTGAAATAAGGAATACCAACGTACGAAGCGACGTCTCTCCACACGAAAATGCGAATTATTTGTAATATATTGTTCGTAATATTTGACTGGTCAAATTCTTTATATAGTACTGATTTGACATTCAATAACTTCCTTTTGTTCAAGACCGTCAAAAATAAACAACGTGGTCAGAGAGTTCGCAACATATAAAAATACTATACTTTCCAATAGAGATTAAAATTCAAAAAGTTCATCAGTTTGCCAATTTATCATGGAATGACTTTAACCGCAACAATGTCAATAAGTGAATATTGAAGGACTCTTATTTCTCGAACTAAGAAGTTTTTTCTTAAAAGAAGTAAATTTTTTTTTAAGTGTACAAGAAGGATTTTCGAATATGTACATACGATTTTGTACATTGTAAGTGTGACGGTTGGCTTCTGGATTGTTTCCCAAATTTTTTTTTTAAAAATCTCATGAGATTTTACAAAACTCACGTGCGATTTTATAAAAATCTCATGAGATTTTTTTAACACAATTTAACAAAAATTTTACCGGGCAAAACCGCAATATTGAATTTTTCTGAAATTTATCACAATTATACAAATTGTATTGTTTTTGACAAATATTTATGAATGGATATTTATTTTGACATTTTTAGCTTAGACTTTGACTAAATATCACAGCTGTGACATAAATAAATACGAAGTTGGCGTTTTGAGTTTGTAAGTTAATCAAATGTTAGAAGAATTAAATAAATGAGTTAAATATTATTACGGCAAAACCCTTTGTTAGGTTAGGCTAAATATAAAAAAATATATTTATCTCAAGCATTGCAGACATATCTAATAAAATATGTGAAATATTTAAAAAAAATCAATAAACACATTATTTTCTTAAATTTTGTCGTAAATATATTTAAAAAAAATGTTTATTTATTATTTTATTTGCGTACCATTATCATTTTGCATATCTAACCTTACACAAATGTAAATATAAAGTCACAAATTTACAAAAGCAACCAATTACGGTGGCCTACATAGCAAGAATTTGCTATGCCGTTTTTTTTTTTTTTTTGTTTAGTTCCTTTTCCCCATTATTTTAAAGGATATTTTAAGGAAATGAAACAACGGGTGGCAACAGCATCAAATTGAAATGCACAAAAGTATTCCTGCTGGATTTTTCAATTTATTGCGAATAGCAGCGCTGTTGGTGAAAATGGGCTTTTACAAGATTGACACAACAACAAGCTGAGAGCGCATAGAGTATTGTTACTGAGTGCGTCAAATATATAATGGTTTTAGAGTTGTGACTAACTTAATGTTTGTTGTAAAAGAAAAATTCTTTCCTTTAAATTGATATTAACGTGTGTGTAGAAAAAACTTTGTACTCAAATTTTATGTTTTTTTTTATAAAAAATTTTTGTGAAATCTCATGTGCACAGTTTCATTAAACTCTTGTAAAATGTTTCAGGCATTTTCAAAATTGCATGGAAGTTTTGTAAACTCTTTTGTTAAATTTTTGCAAAATTTCTAAACTCTCATCAAAATTTTGTAGTCAGGCGAAACATTTGAAATCTCATGAGACTTGCAAAAACTGATGTAATTTTTTGTCGAATGTGTTTAAATTTTATCAGAAAAGTTTTTACAAAAATCGCATGAGATTTTTATAAAATATCATGATAGTTTTTAAAATCTCATGAGATTTTTAACAAATATTTTCGGAAGTCAATTATTTAACTGAATATTGCATTTACAGAGTTTTAAAGAACAGCATTCGAATAGATAAACATATATTCTAAATTCGCAAGTTTATAAGGGAATTTTTTTGATGTTTTTTTTTTCCTTGAATTTACATGATAAAAAGAATAAAAAGAGATACTCAACCACCACAAAGTCACCTCAAGGTTCATATAAAAATGTCTAGTATCATCATAATTTTTGATTAAAATAAGCCTTGAACGGCCTTTCATTATTTGCATTCGGAAGTTCTTTTGTGGGCTGAATGTATCTTTCACTAAGAAAATATTACGAACACAGCGTCGTAATTATATTCCGTAACTAAACCTATAAAAATTAAAGGAATGTCTCTTTAGTTATTCAAAATATTCTCCTTCTGATGAACATTCTAAAACGACTCAATAGTGTGATTCAAATGCCCTTTCAAGTTTATTCAATACGGTGAATGACTCAACACACAGACTTGATTTTGTGCCGAAAATTGAGGAACAATCAACGATGTAATACTCAGTGCATTATCGTGTTACAAACACCAGTCATAAGTATCGCGATACTCTGATCGAATTTCACGAATTTTAGCCATCAAACGGTGTAAATCTTTCAAACTTTGGTGTATTATTTTCAACGTTACTGAGGCTGTTGTGCCAAGTTTTGCGTGAAACAACGGGTTATTCCATAATTATATTTCAACGTGTGAACGAATTATAGTAATGAACGAAATGCTATAAAACTGACACATGAGACTGATTTCAATAAAAGTTTAGTGTTCGTTCAGAAAAGCCCTAGCTTTAAAGTGACGTATAACTCCAATAGATGTCATTTTTAGTTACTCAGATATAGCTTAAGTACCGGAATGTAGTTGCCGCACTGTGTGGATAACTATTTTCCAGATTTGTGCTATATATGTCCCCAATGTGTGCGTAAAGTAGTATTTCGGCCAAAAATATATGCTCATAAAAGTACCCACTATGAAATGAGTGCTCTAAAAATTAAAGTTAATACAATTTGTCATAAAATTAAAAAAATATTAATTTTGTACAAAAATAATGTTCAGAGTTAAAACAAACTGTGATAAAATGATAAAAAAAATTACATTACTTCACGCATTATACAAAGTTTGGCGGTGGTTCCTTGATAATATAGGGCTGTTTTCATCATAATAAACAGAGAGTTATTCTTAAAATCAGTGGAATAATGGAAGAAAGAGACTATTTTAATATTCAAGTGGCCTTATACCCACCCAGTCTGGAATAATTTGGCTACAAACCAGGCAATACCATCCGTTTGCAGGAAAATTACCCGAAGTATTTGGCTAAAATTTCAATGAAATGGCTTTGAGGCCAAAATATTACCTGCTTGGATTGGTCAGCATAGTCAGCAGAAATTATCACTATTGAAAATTTGTGGTATATTTAAAAAAAATCGTATTGAATTTTTCTAGCACTTTTAAAACTTTAATATTTTGATATTTAACAGGAATATCATGATAATTTTTATTAGAGATTGAGACCAAGCGTCAAAGGAATAAAACTAAACAAATTTAATCAGAATTAGTTCAATAATTTTTGCGTGATGTGCGAACATCGAAAACGGCCATCATTTTATTTATATAGATATATGTGTACGTGAAAGTTTGTAAGTTCCTTCCTCAATCACACTTTAACGGCTGAATAGATTTGAATGAAACTTAGCTGATATATAGTATATGTTATGGATTAGAACAAAGGCTTTATCAAAAAGAAAAAAAAAAAAATTGTTTTTAAATAAATAATTTTTTTTAATCATTTTCGAAAGAACTTAAAAAATTTAGTTTTTTCATTGTTACCGCAACATTTTCCACTGGGTCCTGTCAGATTCACACACACACACACACACACTCACACAAGCAAATACACAAACCTTAAAATCGCGTGCGTCATCATGGTTTAATCGGTAGCAACAACAACAACAACAACAACGGCAGTGTGACACAACAACAACACTAGTGAAACATAAAAACAACACATGTACAATTGCAAAGATTCGTTGGCAAATAAATAAATTTCAAGAAAACCTACCACGACAAATGAACGAACGAACAAGCGGATAAAAGAAACGACTTAAAATTTGTGAATTTGTGAAGGCAAAACAAAAACAAAAACAAAAATTCTGTATTAAGCGCAAAGTTTGAAAAGCTTTGTCGTAAGTTTGTGTCACAAGCAAACGATATTAACTACGAGTGCTTGGTACTTTTCTCTACTACAATACTGTGAGTTATTATCTAGTAAATATAGTAGATTCTGTGCTTTGTGCTTTTTTTGTTTCTCTCTTGCTCTCTCTCCGTACCTGAAAATTAATGAAATTCGAAAATTGATGTAGGTTTTTGTTATATAAAACGTTGAACGTCACCCCATTCTCTTACCACCCACTTTGACAAGTTTTCTCAGTCTATTAAGGCACTCTTTGCTATCTAACTCTCTTACGTGGTTTACAATAAAGATAGGGATGCCAATCTTTTACACAAAAAAAAAAAAAAAAATTAAATAAAAAATCAATCAATATAGTAGATAGAGTGAGCTAATATACTTTTTAGATTTTAATTTTGGCTGAGTGCACAAAATAGTTTTAACAAAATATATGTTCATGCACTGCTAAAATCAGGAGAATTTCAACACTGAAGTTTGGATATTAATTTTTGAAAGTAAACAAAAAATATTTTTTAAAGCTGGTTTTGGTATCTTTGCAAAAGTCTTCTTTAATTCTGAACATGAATTTTTGCGTGTCTTACTAAAAGCGACATGCAGGTAGAATGATAACTTTTAAAGACTTTCCACCTTGATTTTGATGCTACATAGTTTTAATATTTTTCTACAAAAATATTCAATGTTTCTTAATTATTTAACTGAGCTTGCTATTCAGTACAATGTGTGATAACAAAAAAAAAAAAACTATAAAAACAAAAAAAAATAGCAAAAAGCATCTCAAGCTAGTCATACTAGTTTCATTCATTGTTGAATGGAATCATCAGTGACCTTATCAAATTGAACTACAAAAATAAAACACAACAGAAAAAATTCGACTTGGCTTTGTTTTACCTTTTGTTTGGGTTCTCAACAAATCTAAAAAGAGAACAAATCAGGCTTAGAATTTTTAACTCTTCGGCTCAAAGGTCACTGATGATTCCGTTTAGCAATGAACACAACACTTTGTATTAAGAATTTAAGCCGCTTAACTTACTCTAGTGTCATTCCAAACCCCTCATTATTATCTACCTTCTGTAAATTGTGATTGAAGGTTCAATAAGTTTCTATTCCTGCATTTTTGATCAGTGCTCATTTAGTTCATCTTCACACCACGAAAAAATACTTCTGTTAAATCTATTTTTGATGATTCAGAACTAATCTATTTTTAATGTTTCAGAACCAATTTGTGTACTAGAATGATCATCGATCGTCATAACTCGTCAGAAAATCGTTAAAGTATTGTGGTTTCTTAACACATTAAAGACTGGTACTAGAAGGACCTGTACAATTTTGATAAAATTTGATGTGGGAGGTCAGGCGATCAATAGAAGTTGCACATGGAAAAATCAAATTTTTCCCTATCGCCACACCGGAGATATGGCATGGGTAAATGTTTACCCATCTCATTTTGTCTCTATGAGACAAAAAAAAATTTACCGTCCAACTTTTCATTCAATCAAATCTGTTTTATTATAGCATTCCACATAGGATCTTTGAATTTGTTTCGAGCTTTTTTCTTTAAGTCTTCAAATTCGCATGGATCGATTTTCCACCAAAATTTTGGAAATTTTATTTTATCTAAATTCTACATCACAAAAATACAAAGGAGTTCGGAAAATCAAAAATATTTATTTCGGGCCAATCTTTCCTCTACCCAAAAAAGCTTTAAAAAACACCTCTTACCTGTCGCTTGGTAGGATTTTTTAATTTTAAAAAACTTTTTTTGTGTATTTAAATACCAAATATGAGTTAATCTGATTGACAGTAGGTAATCGGCTGCAAGTTTTTATATATGCGTCTTCATTAGGAATTGAAATCTCAAGGTCATACTGGCACAAAATATCTTCTACGGTCGCAGTGTTATGCTCACAAAGAAAGTTCTCACTCAAACTAATCTAAGGACCCACTCGATATGCAACGTTTTGTAAGCCTTTCAGAAATCTTTCACATGAAAACTTACAAAGTCTTAGTTGCGTTTCAGAAATCTTTCATTTCCATATCAGAAAGCTTTTTACATTTTGTCTATGTCTAAATTTTGATTTCATTTGAAAAGTTTCTCAAATGCTACAGAAATTTTTTAAGAGTAAGAAAATTTATTAATGCTGTTTTTAAGATTAAGAAAATTTATTTAGCATGACTTGCGCTGTTATTTTATTACACAATCGAGACTGAATTATAACTTGCGTTGATACTTAGTGTGCAGTTATTTTTTTTTTGGGACATTTTTGAATTTATATTTGACAATAAACTATACTTATCATAGCATCAAACAGAGAATCCTAAATCAATAGCCCCTATTGCGGTTGTCGATTTACAATAGATAAACGCTTTTTTTCTATTAAGGATTTTGTTTTTTAAATTTTTCACACAAAATATTCAAGCTGAAAGAAACTAAATGGCTGTCTCAAGAAAAATAATAATATTTCAAGTCACAATGACGCAATTTTTTCTATTGAGTTTCGTAATACCCAAATGGCATCGTTTCTATTAAATTGATGGCCCGCAATAGGGGTCAATATTTAGATTTAATTTTTGAAAAAATCCGTAAACATCAATTATGTAAGCTTTCAGAAACAGTACGGAATGATTACAGGTGCAAGATTTCGTTAATAACGTGTCAGAAAGATTTCATTTAAAAGGTTTAGGAAGCGATGAATCTGCAATCTTTCAGAAAGAGTTCAGAATGATTACATGTGAAAAATAGTTAAAAAATGCTGTGGTTTTTAAGAAATTCGTGGTCAACTGATTTTCGTGAGGTTTAAGCTTTAGCGCATGGGGAATGAATTTGTTTCCAGCAAAAACACATTAAAATCGTTCCTAAGTATAGTGAACACTTTGATATAGTGACCACAAACATTTGTATATGGAGTACTCTAAATAGTCCAAAAGTCAATTTCTGAACGCAAGAAGCAAACATCTATTCGCGAATTTTTTCAATAAACATATGTACATTTTTATTTTCCTACAAATTTATTGTAAGTAACTCATTTACATATACAAATGTGTATTTTGAGCAAATAAAATGAGTTTTTGAACAAATAATGTCAACCTTAATATAGTAAACAACATGGATACTAGGGTGGAGCGAAATTTTTTTTTTTTCGATTTTCGAAATGGGCCATATGCGAAAAGATGCTCCATAATATGCTTAATACAAAATATTATTGGTACTTTTTGATATTTTAATGTTTTGTACTGCCGCAAAGACATAGAAGATTTGAAAAAAAAAATTATATTACGTAGCGTATGTTTGTATGGAATAAAGTCAATAAAAGAGCTTAGACATGTCCAAATTGTGATTTTTGTTATAATATTAATGTAGAAGTATTAAACAAGCCACATAAATTCTATAATTATAGTGTTGGAAACTATAAATATCCCACTCTAATATAATAAAATATTTACGCAAATTTGTACTCCTTTTTAGTATTAAAACAGTTATTATTTTTCGACATTCTAGCTTTATTTTGATGAAACCAACTCTTTTTTCTGAACCACATACCACATACGCACCTTTCAGTTGCCTGAAATTGAATTTGCGGTAAAATCCTCTAAACTATCCGGATTTTCAATGCTTTCAGAAATAATCTCTGTCGATATATGTATGTTTCAATAGAGGCGAATCCGAGAAAGAAACAGCATCACAGTTGATCAATTCAGTGTAAGATCTAGCCTGAAAATTAAATTTCGGCAAAAGAAATTGTTGAATAAGACCGGACGATGCGGTTTCTTTTTTCCTTAGTTCCAGTATCTTTTTCAAGGCTGAAATCCTAACAGATCTTGACTTGTCTGCCAGCATCGATTTTAAGATGTTTTCAGGATGACCAAAGAAGCCATTTCTCTGAATAACAGGGTCAACTATTTTTTTAAATGAATCACTAACATAACGAGAAATCCAAATTGTTCGGTGCAAATGTTTGGTACCATAAATGCAAATTGGTTGAGTTTTAATAGTAAACCACATAGGAGAATATATTTTTAAGATAAAGTTTGTAAGAATCTGTAGATTTTCATAGGGTTTTGCTGTGCTAACATAAAATCTTAAAATTCTGTTGGCAGTAGTAAGCCATCTCGAATAAATTATTTTACCGGGATTTCTTTTCAGCAAGCTTTCCGAACAAGTGCTCATATTCATAGCTTGGCACATTTCTTACAGATATAATTTATCAGTACTTAAATCATTAGAGAGCTTGGGACATAGTTGTGAGTGCAATTTTCATAGTCGTTAATTGCGATTTCATATTTTTATTGTATGAAGAACGATTAATGCAGTGGTGGGCATGGAAATCTAACAAAAGGGCTAACCAACAACATCAAGCAACAACAAAAAAATTTTAAAGTTTTTTTGCTGTCATTTTCAAATTCGCCAACAGCACAAAAAAAAAAAAACCAAATTGCACTGCAAACAAAAAAAATTGCTACATTCGTCAAGACCGGTGCTGCCCAGAAGACGAGCAGGCGCTCAAAGAGCGTAAAAATGAGATCGTTAAGACGCTTAAGGAGCGTAAAATAGCGTAAAAAACTGTGAACGTATACAGAATTATCAACATATGTTTATCGTTGCTTGTGGTAGTGGGCACCACTGGTCCTTATGCCTTTGTGTTTTTGTTTTCATTTGAATTCAAGTCAACGCTGTGCCTCGATAGCTTTGAAACTCTGCGAATTTTTTTGCACTTGCTTGTGCGTCGAATAACGGTGCGGGCAACGAGGGCGGATAGGGTCACTACGCGCCCACCACTGACTAAATGCTTTAATTAACCGTTCTCTTTGAGAATTTGTAGCTTCCTGAAGCTCTTTTTGGTACCGTTTTTAAGATGTTACCATCGCAAGTTGAAGCGAAGCTAGACCAGAGATGGCATTTGGGTTTTGTGAAAATGTACTGAACCAAGACTTTAAATGTACTTTTTTGAGGCTGAATGTACTTTTTTTGTCTTCAACACCGAAATAGGTACAAATGTACCGAAAATGCCAATACTGCGCTAGACTGGAGCGTAAAATCCTTTGTTTACATCTTTCTCATCGCTGGTTGGCCTCTGCTTTCTTTTTTCTGTGCAACGCGTAATGTTTGGTTGGCTTGCGGCAGTACTAAAACTCAAAATTTTTAAAAAATATTTATATATGTACCTATAAAAGGTGATAGACGGAGCACCTTTTCCGCACTGGCCCATTTAGAATATATAAAAATAGAAAATCTCCATAGAGCCGCGATCCACCCTAATGGATACTGTGAACAGGCCTTGGAAAAATTAGTTCACTATATCCAGACACGACTGTATTGCTGAAAAACGAAATACCGTTTTATTTCGTTCGCTCATAAAATCATTCTCTTGAGCTTTTTGTCAACTTAAAAGTTGGCAACTCTAAACACTAAGTTGACATTGGCACTGAAACTAAACTCTGACTCGTTAAAGCCGAATCAGAACTCGCGCGTAGTCGAAAGCACAGATGTGCGAACTCACACACACAAACACACACACATACACGCATATTTAAACTTTCTCCATTAGGTTAAGTTTTGGATTTGCTATTAATAAAAAAAAAAAAGCTTTCATTTCTTTCTGACTGTACTCACAATGTACTCGTATACCTACACACAGCTAGAGAAGAACAACAAAAAGAGCTTTGCGTTGTACATACATAGACGGTATATACGCGCGTGAGTGTGTGTGCGTATATCCAAAACGGATACGAGAGATACGATTGAATACTTTCGCCAATTGGCGACATTTGAAAACGGTTTGTCCAACGGTGCGGAGGACATTTTTCTTTTTATATTTTTCGAAAATTTTGTTGTTCTTCACATAGCTTAGCTACCCAACAACTTAAAGGGAAACGAAAACGAAAACGCAAAAAAGAAAGAAAAAAAAGTGTGGCGAAGCGAGAGTGAGAGTGTGAGTTTTTGGAGAATGAGCGTCATGTATTTGATGCGTATTAATTGTTGTCGTTTTTTCTATTAGTTATTCTTTTTTTTTTTTTTGATATTTTGTGTTCTGTTTTAAATCGGTACATATTTGCTTATTTGATTAAAAAGAAATTTAATTAAAAAGTGAAATGAAAATTTGTGAAAAAAAAACAATTAAAAAAGAAAAAAGTGAAAAATTAGATAAATTCAAAGAAAAATGTGCAAGAAAAAGTTTAAAAATTAATGAAAGCAATTAAAATTGATTGAAAATTTCCCAAAAAATTATTGTGAGCATTTTAAGTTTTTCATTATTTCGTAATATTTTGCAAACGCTTACATTATAACGCAATACGTTAACGTCAGTAAGAGTTCAGCAAAAGTTACTTTTCAATATGTCATTCTTTCAATAAAATATAGCACGTAAATCAGTGTTAATATAAAAATGACAGCCTATACGCAATCAGGCCCTTAAAAAGCTTAACATATGTTAGGCTTTTTGAAGAAAAAAAAAAAATTTTTTTCTTTAAATTTTTTTATTTTTATTATTTGTTATTTTATAGGCAAGAGTTCAAAGTTCCTAAAAACAAAATAAAAACAATGATTTGAATAATAAAAGAATTAAACAGAAAAACGACCCAACGAGAAAACAGCAGGCAAAAATTTACAAAAAAACGCAAAACAAAAAAAAAAGCTCATTGCAATTTACAATGGCAAAATGAGAAAAAGAAATTAAAAAAAAAAAAAACAAAAATAAAATATTTAACCAAAAAAAATAAATTCAAAAATTAATAACAACATAAAAAACAAAATAAAAATTGTTTAAAAATAAATCAATTAATTGAAAATATAATAAAAAAGAGCCAACATACTCCAGCAAAGCTAAACTTCCGAAACCCTGCCTGCAACAGGCCGTTTTTTCACAATTTTTTTCTTTTATCCTTTTTTGTTACACACCATGTTGTTGTGATTTTCTTTTACAATATTCTTCTATGTATGCGTTGTTTGCGTGTCAACGTCGTCGCCGTCGTCGTTGTTGTTATTTTCGTCAGTGTCAGTGCTGTATTCGCATGTAGCACCAACTAGAACAAAAGCAACAATACAAATTTGACACTGCTGTAACAGCAGCAACAACAACAACAAAAACAACCGTAACATCAACAACAAGATAAAGCAACAACAACAACAACAACAACTCAAGCAACAACAACAAAAACAACATAAGAAAATGATATAATATAATAATAAAGTCATGCTTTTTCGCACGAGAGATGTGACTTTTTTGCTGTGATAAAAGTGAAAATTTCTATAAAAATAAAGAAATTTTTCGAGAAAAAAAAACGGTAGGCTACATTTTTTTAAGAAAGATAAATTTACTTTTTTTTAGAAAATATTTTCCCTTAAGTATATATAAATAAAAAGCTACCATAGCTTAATGGCAGCAACTATATTCTTTATTTCCATAAATTTTTTTAATTTTTTAAAAAAACCTAAATAATTTTGAGTATATTTCAAAAGTTATTTTCATCGATATTTTAATTTTATTATTCAATAAGAATCTCAGAAAAAACTGACTCCACAAAATATTTTTTCAATAAATAAACAACAATTAAAGAAATTATTGAAAATCAACGTTTGTCAATGAAATAGGGCCCATAATTAAAATAAATGACACCCATGAAAAAAAAATGATGTAACGTTATAAAAAAAATAAATAATAATGAAATAAATTAATGAAAACATTTAGGTCTTATGCCATGATGCCCCGACATAATGACGTAAGTGTACCGCCTTTGAAAAGCTGCATTGAAAATGAATCCCAACAGCAATGATGTATGCGCCAATGAAATGTTCCCTTGACAAAAACCTTATGCTAAACTGAAAAATCTTCTGTGAATTATGAAACTTAAATGGAATAATAAAAGAAAAATATATTTTTTTTTTGGGTCTTATTTTAGAAAATTTTTATTGCTACTTAGCAACACTGGAATTATTTTGCTATAAAATTTAATTGTAGTTATAAAAAAAATAAGTATTTAACCGATTTCTTTGAAAATTAGTTTTGTGGAGTCAAAAACTGTGTATCCACTTAAAATTCTACAGGTCAGAAATCATTTCATTTGATAAATTAATTTGGCAAAAAATTTGGTAAGACTAGTTTACTGAGTAACAGTCAATACTGACTATAGTGATCAAAATGCGAAGACACAAGTTTTTCGCACACAAGTATAACATATGGTATATCAAATGAAAAATAAAAACAGAATTTTTGAAAACGTTTTTAACGAAGCTTCGTTTTTGTATTTAAAAATGTCCTGGTAGTGATTCCTTAGGTAGAATTTACATTTTTGTCTACTCTAAATTGTGAAAAAAAAATGTTTTTTTCACAAACTTTTGATCAAGTCCACATTTCTAAAAATCAAAACCGGCCAAGTCCAATTTTATTTGTTATTTGGAACGAAACAGCCATTTTTGAAAAAAAAATTATGGGTATTCCAAAAGCTGTGAGAAGTAATCTAAATTAAAAGTAATCAGTCCTTATTAATATGATATGAGAGTATTTAAACCATAAAACCACCATAAGAATATTAAAATCACAAAATGCAGACATATTGTAAGAATAAAATTTGTTTTGAAATGAATTTAAGCTTATCCATTTTCAAAAACTGATATCGAAACCTTTTACTATAATTATTTTTCAAAATCCGCAAAGTCCCGAGGTTTCAATTTCAAAACTCGCCACGTTTTTGCTTTTTTTCTAAAATGCAAAATATGGACTTGGCGGGTTTTGCATCTCAGCTCTTCAACTCGTTTTTTTTTCAAATTTTTCAAAGTTAATGTGCAAAAACTTAAATTGAGTTTAGTCGAGGATATCTGCGTCAAAACATCTCAAATCGAGGACATTCCCAGGTCTTCGAGGGTGCAAGGGCATTCGAGTAAGCTTCATCAAATTCGGATGGGATTACAAATTTGATGTTTTTTTTTAAAGCAGCAAATTTTGAAGTTGAAAATAGTAAAAATTACATTTTATCCGTTTAATTTTAACATAAGCAACTTTAAATTTAATCTACTATTTTCAAGAAGAACTTGATTCATTTTGAAGTCATGATGCAAAACATTCAAGGTAAATTGTTCAATAGACACAAATTTTCGATTTAGTTCAACGAATTTAATTATACGTCCTTGAAGGTATGAGAAAGATCATTCCGTTATATTAGACATATTGTTTCACATATTGTGCTAAAAAGTCATCCCCAAACCATTACACTCCCGCCGCCATGTTTGATGGTCTTGACTATGTACTATGGTGATAACACAGGACCACAAAAAAAAAAGGTCAAGAAGTTGGAACCCCCCAAAGGGGGTTAAAAATCTGTTTTTTGTAAAATTTCAAAATGAATGCGTCTTCGTATGTATTTTGGTAGACTAAAGCTGTTAATATAGATAAAAACTGATTTCAACCACTTGGTCCCACCCAAAACCACCCAGCACCCCATTACACCCCCAAAAGTTAAAAAATTTTTTTCTATAAAAAATCAAAATTGATGCATATCCGCAGGTATTTTGGTGCACTAAAACTTATAATCTAGAAAAAAATTTTTGACTTTTGGCGGTGTAATGGCGGTGGATTTGGGTGGGACCAAGTGGTTGAAATCAGTTTTTATCTATATTAACAGCTTTAGTCTACCAAAATACATACGAATACGCATTCATTTTGAAATTTTACAAAAAACAGATTTTTAACCGCCTTTGGGGGTATATGGGGGAAAAGTGGGAACCTAAAATTAATTTTTATTGTAAGATAGTATTATAGCACACCTAAATACGTAATATAAATAAGGTGCACATTCTGGATTTTGGTTAATTTTTTTTTTAAGGACTTTCTTTTAACGTATTTTTAGGTGTAATTTTGAGGTTATGTCGAAATCTGAGGGTGATGGAAAAATTCTGACCTCGGATTCGTGTTTAGGAGGCCAAAATACATACCGTATGATACCTCACGTTCCAACTTCTCGACCTTTTTTTTTGTGATCCTGTGTAATTCTTTACATTTTAGTCTTACATGTGTTATCCTTCTATCTGGTCCAAATAAATTAAATTTGGACTTGTCAGACCATTAACTATTCCACCACTTTTCTTAAGACCAAAGAAGATGCTTCTCCGCAAACTGTTTTCGTCTTTGCCTATGCCGAGTAGTCAATAATGGGCACTTTCTCGGCTTTCTAGCAGGCAGACCACATTCCAGGAGCTTTCTCCTTATTGCTGAGCTGTTCAGATCCAAGTTTATGTCATTTTTTATTTGGGTAGAGGTGAAAAATGGATTCTTTTTAGCCATCCTGATGATTTGGTCTCAGTTGTCTTCTTTGATCTTCCTCGTGTTTCTTGGCGTTTGGTCCATTTTAAGACATTTGTAACCTTGTTTTGCGAACAGCCAACCACTTTAGTTTTAACCATTTTGGTAGGAAAATTAAGCTTTTTCAAAAAAAAAAAAAAAAAAAAGAAAAAAATATATGTACTGCTCACCTATTATTGTGCACACCACTGTATGTCGAGTCTTTTTCTTCAAAATTTGTTCAGTGTAAGGGAAAAAATTAAAAGAAAATTAAGCTTCTCCTAACTAAGCGCCGTCGTGTGATGCGTCAAATGCGCAAAACAAACGAAAATGATGCAACCGGATATGTGAGACACTACTTTTAAACTTGAACTATAATATTTTATAAAAACCTTTTCAAATTAAATATTTCTGACATTTATTTGTCTCATGCATCTAAAAGTTACATGGCAAAATCGAGAGTTATTTTCAAGCAAATTCAATTCTAAATAGGATTACGTTGGCGGCTAAACTTTTTTTCTTGTTTTTTTTTTATATGTTTTTTGTAGGGATTAAGTAGTATCTTTTGTGTTTTAATTTAATTATAATAAAAATTAACTGCTGTTAGGATATATCACATTAAAAGGTTTCAATGTAAGAGTATTATTGTATTAAGTTTTCTAGTTTAATTGTAGCGATTTAAAATATGAAATATTTAAAGTAAGTTTTCCATAAATGAAACTTCGGTCAAAACTATTTTTATTGTCTTTTTTTGTGTTGTTTTTATGTGTACTTTTTTAAAATTAAACCCAATTTTAAGAATAATTGAGAAAAGCACTTGAGAAACATTAAAAACTCACATTACGTTACTTGGGTTTCTTCTTTAAATTTACCTGCAAAGAAAAATAAAAAAAAAAATGTTTATTAGTCAAAATTTTAACAAAAGGTATAAAATCATATACATATGTATTTCCAAATAAACTTAAAATAAAAACTAACAAATTTTTGCCTTTCAAAATTTGCAATATTTCTGTACAATTTTGTTGGAAATTTCTTAAAAAAAACAATCGCATAAAACTGAAAACAATTTTTTGTTTTCTTCTTTTTTGACAAATTGAATAGAGTAAACAAAAACAATCAATAAAATAAATTAAAAACAACAACAACAAAAAAGCACTATGAAAAAACTATGTGTAGTGAAAAATATGCAAAGTTTTGACAGCAAGCGGGAAGCTTGGCAAAGCAAAAAAACAATGAAAAATTCAAACGATAAGTTCAGCAAAGTTCACAGAAGTACTATATACTAAAGATGAATTCAATTGAAAAAGCAATTCAATTCAACACAGAAAAACATTTTTGTGCTGTACAATCTGGGAAAAATGGCATTGCAAATTTGAAAATTTTATTTTTGATTTAAAGTTGCAAATTGTAGAAATAACATTTTTTCCATTCATTTTTAACACAAACAACTTTAAATTCATTTTGAATTTGAAATTATGAAAATAACATTTTTTGACTTTACTTTAATCATAAAAAATTTTAAAATATCATTTTGAAATTGCAAAGTATTTGAAGCTAAGCTTTTTCGTTTTACATTAACCCATTAAAGACTGGTACTAGAAGGGCCCGTATAATTTTGACAAAATTTGGTATGGGAGAGGAGGGGGTTCAATAGAAGTTGCTGATAAATAAAAAAAAAACTCTTTCTCCAGCGGCTCACCGGAGATATGGTTTGGGTAAATTCTTACGCAATAGTCTTCTATGAGACAAAAAAAAAAGATCAAACATAAAAAAATTTATCGTCTAACCTTTCTTTCAATCAAATTTATTTTATTATAGCATGCCACATAGGATCTTTGAATTTGTTTCGCGCTTTTTTAAATCTTTAAATTTTCCTGAATCAATTTTCCATCAAAATTGTGGGAATTATAAGTTACCTAAATTCTACCTCACAAGAATACAGGTTAACCAAAGAAGTTCAGACAAATAAAAATATTCATTTCAAATCAAACATTCCTCTACCCAAAAAAAGCTTTTAAAACCACAACACCTCTTACCTGTCGCTTGGTAGGATTTTTTTAAATGCACTCTTCTTTTGGGTAAAAATTTACCCAATAGACCTTAATGGGTTAAACACTTTGTCACTTCGAATCAGATATGATATCTCTTTAAATCAATGTGAATTCTATTTGAGTCAATATCAAAAATGTTTCTCTTTAGTTTAAACATTTTCAAATTTGGCTCTAAATTTTAAGTGTTTGAGGTTGAATTGAATAAGACATCATTGATTTTTTTCCCAAAGTGTAGAGATTAAATTCTTAGCACTGAACAGATTCAAAGAAATTTAAAGTGTCTGGGTTAGTTAGTATCCCACGCAAGCGAATGACTTTTATTATGAATCTTTTGCCTTGTGATCATATATCGACTTAAGCTGTTATTGCTTGTGACACAAAAATATATTTCAAAACATTATTTTACTAAAAAAAAAAAAAATAGATTTCGTCTGGAATTTCCAGCTGTCGGGAATACACCACAAAAATAAAGTGTCGCAATAAAATATTTCAACCAAACTGGACATAAATATATGTATATGCTGCTATGTATAAAAAGAATCCGAAATTTACTATTTAAAAAAAAAAAAAAAATAGTGCGCTCAAGAGTCCAAGTTTTTCTGTATGTTGGCAGCTCTGAACTTGGTTACTACGCGAAATTTGAGGGCGATCTGTCACTCAATGCGTTTATTGCTGCTAAGTGCTCTGCAATTTTAACAATGGAAAAATCAGTTGAACAAAGGGCTTCACTTAAGATTAGTGTAAACGAAATCTCGTGTGACTCAAATGTTATAAGAGCGCGTCATGAAACGGCAAGATTTCTAAAACAAAAACTCATGGATTTTGCAACACGGCAATGCACCATCATATGAAGTCATCACTGTACAAGAGTTTTTGGATAAAAATTCAACGAATGGCATCGTATTGGCTTGATATAACCCCATCTGACTTTTCTCGTTATAGGTGCTTAAATAACTACTTCGGGGAAGGCGCTTTGAGTCAGGAGCTGAAGGCTTTTCTTTGATCAACTTACGAAAAATGTATAAAGGACTGAATCAAGCGCTGGCGCAGTTATGTTACAAGCGGTGGATGCTACTTTGATGGCGACAAAATAAATTTTTAAGAATTTAAATCTTAAAAAATTTTAAGATTTCGTTTATAAAACATATGGAAAAACAATTTTTTCATAATTTATTGCATTGGCATTGAACCGCACCAGTCTAACAGCCTAGCATGCCTAGCAGCGACCTCCAAAAAATATTTTTGTTCCAACAAGGATGTTATTTTTAATTAAATGCCTTGCTGTCAATTCAATGCTTGTGCTGATTTTCGTTTCATGATCATACTTCTATGTGCAAATTGTGGTATTTAATGTCTATTTTGGAAAAGGCTGATCCAATACGAGGTCCCTTTTCCAACTGGATTGTTTTGACAACTGTCATGTATCAAATGGCTTGTCCATATGACGTTTGTGTTCAGTATTCAATCAAGAATAGACTTAATCCTGGACAACGTTTATTATTTGTGAAAACTTACTACCAAAATCAGTCATCAGTTCGAGAATGTTATAGAGTTCTTCAACATCATTTTGGTCGTTATAAGCGTCCAACTGAGCGTACTATTCGTAACACCATCAACAAATTTCGAACCAATTTTACACTCATTTACCAGAGTACATACAGTCCGAAATTTTGAGAATATTGAGAGCAGAGAGTGTTCGTGAAAACCGTGAACAATCGATTCGTCACCGATCTTAGGCTTTGGGCATCTCTTATGGATCATTGTGGCTTATCTTGAGGCGTGATCTTGGTCTGAAGGCCTATAAAATACAGCTCGTACAATAATTGAAGCCGGCTGATATTGGTGTACGTTTTAATTTCGGTTTATGGGCCTTACAAAAATTTCAAATTGATCCATTATTTTATCGAAAAATTGTGTTTAGCGACGAAGCTCATTTCTGGTTGAATGGCTACGTTAACAAGCAAAATTGCCGTATTTGAGCCGACGAACAACCAGAAGCAATCCAAGAGCTTCCAATGTATCCCGATAAGTGTACTGTTTGCTGTGGTTTATGGGCTGGAGGCATTATCGGACCGTGTTTCTTCAAAATTGCGGATGGAGCCCGTGTTATGGTCAATTGTGCTCGCTACAGTTGCCAAAAATTCAGGATATTGGTGTAGCTGAACTCTGGTTTCAACAGGATGGCGCAACATGCCATACAGCTGGATAAACAATCGCTTTATTGAGGGAAACGTTCGTTGAAAACATCATCTCAAGAAATGGTCCTGTTAATTGGCCACCAAAATCATATGATTTGACGTCATTGGATTACTTTCTTTGGAGATATGTTAAATCACTTGTTTAAGTATGTCGACAAACTCGAAACTAATGACGCTTTGGAACCCAACATAACTCGTGTTATTCAAGGAATACCGGCCGATATGCTCGAAAGAGTTGTCGAATATTGGACCAACAGAATGTACCATTTAAGTCGTGGGCAACATTTGAACGAAATAATCATTTCATACTATCGAACTATCATTTCATATAAAGACTTGCATCAATACATTGATTTTTATGTATTTTATTTAGAAAACAAAGTAGGAAGCTCTTATTGGATCACCCTTTATTTCATTCTTATGAGAGGTAAGCGTGACAGTTATTGAATTATTTCTAGCTTTTGGCTATTATATTTCGGCAGCAATGATCATTTGTACAAACAGTTTCTTTATCGTTAGTTAGAAGGGCCCGTTTAGAACATTCACTCGTACGGGAAGAAGTAGGCGTGGCAATAGTCTAAGTGTAAGAGTTTTTTTTATTCATAGACACAAATGACAAAGTTACATATTATCGACCAGTTTTGAACAACAATGCACTATAAAGTTTTTGAGAGAGAAAGGTCGTACCAGTTGCTCTCTAACAGTGACTATGGATCGGCAATTCCTATCAAAATGTGTTTTTGTCATATCAATCAATCAAAATCAAACTAATTTTGGAAAGGTTCAGGTGCTTCAGAGTGTGCCCGTCAATTCATTGCATCAATTGATGGAAAATATCAGAGAATATGAATTTCAAGCATAACCAAGAGAGCATCCCCAAATTCCCTACCGGGGTAGTTCAGTTCAGTTCAGTTTTTCGAAAGAATTTTTATCACATAAGTCGATAGGAAGCAAATAAATATTGGGCATTAAGAAAAATGAATAGTTTTATTAGACTTTTAAGTATTAATATTGCAACTGCATATTTTTTTAGGTATAATTACTGAATTTACGCTTATTTTAATAAGCGAAATTTGCAGTTAAAAAAAAATTAAAAAATAAATATGGATAATAGTATTTTCTGCGGTTGAAAAGAAAAACAAAACAAATTATTTTTTTATTATTATTTCTCTTCAAAACGTAAACAAATTAATTCGTTTTGCATTTTTTTCCATTTCGCACGAGACCAAAAGCGAAATAGCGAAAATCACAGGAGGAAAGAAGGGGCTAAATAGCAAAAGAGAAATACAAATGAGAGAGAGCAAACAAAGCACGATCTAGGGAATACTTTTGTAAAAAAAAAAAGTACAAAAAAATTTTAAAAAAACTCACAACAATAACAACAAAACAAAGCTGCAGCCACACACACTGGAGCTGCTGCGATGCTAACAAACTGACGTTGTTGATGCTGCCGTTGATACTGGAGCTGCTGTGCTGCTTTGCTGAGGAGGGGTCGCCGTAAAGATGGCATATAAATACAAATACAAAATTCAAGGTCAAATGAACGCGTATATGGGCTATGTGCTCGTGTGTGTGTGTATGTATGAATTTGTATACTACAGTGGGAAAACGACAACAATAACAAAATAGTAAAAAAACGAAGCTATCGTACGTACGAGTAGAGAGGTGGTAGAGGAAGCAAAAACAAAAAACTCTCGTTGTACGCTAACGAGTCACTTTTTGTTGTTGTTGCTGCTGTTGTTGTTCACGAAATTTTTGTGGGTTACCCTACCGGGTGAGGGTTACGCGAATGATTTTTAAGTGTGGCTCTTTATTTTATTATTTTTTTTTTGTTTTTTGCAAATGAATTAAATAAAATTATTATTACTATTATTTTCATAGTAGAACTTTTTATTGTTATTCGCGTAGTTGTTGCTTTTTTTTATGGTACACAGATTTTTTTTACTATAAAAATCAAAGCTTTTTAGTTTTTTAGCGCGAGCGAATTGTTGTAATTGTTATTGTTGTGATTGTTGCAATTTAAGAAAAAATAGAAAAAACGTCAACGACACATAATATGATAAAATGATTTGAATTTTGTTGACACTTTTTGCGGGATTATGGGGTGGTTAATGCAAAAAGTTCTTCATCGTTTTCATCGTTTATGAATAATAGAAGTTTTTGTTGCGTTGTGTCAGGTATTTATGATTTATTGACAACGACTTGGTTACTAAAATATGAAAATAGCAACATTAATATTCCGAAACATCAATTGATTGATAATCGATGTTAATTAATTGATTACCACACTGGACTTATGAAGCACTCAAAATAATAATAATTAATGGATTGGTAAATTTAAGTTTTAACTGGAATTTTCTTCGAAAATAAAACGTTATAAAAACTTAATTCTAAAACATTATCATACTATACATAAATTTATTACAGACCAAACTTTTTAAAGGAAAAGAAAAACCTTCGCATATTTAAAAATTTAATTGTTTGAATATTGAAAAGCAACGATAGTAATTTTAAAAATATTGATATGTAGAAATGCTGGTAATGCACTAAATTTTAAATTTATTTAAACACAATGGTAGTAAAATATTATCACAAATTTCTTTAATAGCAGTGATAAAACTTAGCACTAAAAATTGCACTATAATTAAATTAAGTGAACATTTTTAATTTTACAAAATTTAGGGAAAGGACTTTCGCACTATTTGTATGAAAAAGTGGTTTTAATCAAACGCACCTTTTTTTTTTATTTTTAGCATAGAGCAAGTTTTTGACAATCTGAACACGTCGTTATTGGCACGACAAAGTCCTATTAAAGGATTTTGAGATATTGGCCAATTAAGGTCTCATTTTACGTAGACTAGCATATTATTTAGGTTATCATTTTTAATTATCGTTATATCGAAAACCAAGCGAAATATCAAAATTTTTTGTATAACATTTTTGATTTATTTTGACTTTTTTTTATTTAAAAACCATCGTCAGAATGCCATGGAAATCGTAATCTCACCAAAGTCACGACAGTTTTCGATAGAACACGTCAACTTAAAACAAAAATATTGAATATAAAAAATCAGTATAAACGACAGGCGAATCCATAGCAGATTCATTTTTTAAAAATTTTCGAACTGTCTTTGCTCATTAGAATAATTATGAAGACAATAACTATTACTTAAAACGCACAACGCTGCTACGGCAACAATTTCAATGCATTGCTCAATAACTAAATAATCCTTAATGATAAATAGCTAATACGAGTGCTACATTCTTCGAACCCTAGGAATGGATTCCTTATTACCTACTGACATTCTGCATTCTTCGAGAAAGGCAAGTACAACTGCCTGGGAAACGTTAGCTGAATCATTTAAGCCAAGGGATTAAGATATTTGATGGTCTTTCGAATAAGACACCCATGCCAGCCGCATCGCTCATAAAAATCAGACGATTTTGAAATCGCATCGGCAATTTCACATAAGCTTTTTCTCCTGGTAGGAATTCAAAAATTTCTGAAATAGCTGGAAAGCGAACGATCTCAGGGACATAAAAGTTTTGTTGAGTTAGCAAAAAGTTTACCGTTTTTTGTAGAAGGCCGGGAATTGCTTCTTTTCAACTTGGCAATCCAGTGGACAAGTGTTATCTTTTTTATAATAGAGCATTATTCGTATTACTTTGCCACACAAGTTTTTCTGAGTGAGCATTAATAAAGACAAAAGGATGTTAAAGGACACTGAAGGCGTCCGTGGTACATTTTATATATCTTCTCAGCACTTTGTTATCTTTTCATTTGAGTTTTGGATTCAGTATAAGTCCTCAATATTCATTGAGTGATTGTCAGACAGTGGAAGACGGCGAAGATCCGATCGCCTTAAGCTTTCACCCAGATTTCATTGAGCTGTTTGAGGACAGTCAACCGATGCTTAGAGAAATTCATATTTGTATCGTATTGATAAACATATGAAGAACTGAGTTGCAAAACCCGCCATGTCCATATTTTTCGTTTTAGAGAAAATCAGGATTTCAATAGCTTTTGACAACTATTACAATGGATGAATCTACGTTTTTACTATATGTAGTTAAATTCAGTGGAATACAGTTTTTGCCTTTTAGAGAAAAATGTAGATTGATCCATTGTAATATCTGTCAAAAGTTATTAAAATCCTGATTTATCATTACATTTTATGACCTAATCTATAAGGAATATAATAAAAAAAATGTTTGGCGGGTTTTGAAACAAAAACTGTGGACTTGGCGAGTTTTGAAACAAAAAAATGTGGAATTAGCTGGTTTTGAAATTGAAACCTCGTAATTTTTTAAGTATGATGTTCGATATAAATCAATCAGATAATGAACTGTTTTTTTATTGCAGTATTTTCGCCCTCCTACATTTTGAAATTTTTCCAATTATTTGGCATCATTGCCCTTCCATCATTGAATACCACGACTAAGTAAAAATTCAATAGAAGCGGCGCTGCTTACAAAAAGTAAATAAAACTTTTCTTCATTTTAAAATTGAAAAAATCTTAACAGCAGACAACCAGAAATGCTGTTGATTTTTTTTTGATCTTCGATAATTCTATATCCCTCAAAGTATGCCACAGAAAGTTTGTTATTAACGGCGAAACATGTTAATCCTCTGCGATAAAGTCACAATTGAAAATAAAATCAAACTTCAGAAACTTTGCATGAATACAAATTTTATGTACTGTTTTTTTTTTTTTTTGTAGAAAAAAAAAAGGGATTAAAGTTAATCGAAAATTCATAAACATAAACAAAAAGGATTAAATTGAGAAAATATAAATAAAAATGAAAAAAAATCAGAAGAAAAACAACATAAATTCCTTGTAGATGAAAAAGTTATTATAAAATATAAGAAGCTCCCATGAGTATTAAACATATGAGTGGGTGGATAGGTAGCTCGAAGAAAAGCGCAGGGGGGGAAAGGGGGGAGCATAACAAGCACAATATATACAAAGTAAAGTTATTTAAAACCGATTTTCAAATTCTTGAAACGCGATTTGCAACAAAGTGAAGAAGGTTTGACAAATTAATGACAGTTCAGGCTAAGTGTACATGGGATTGTAGAAAGTGACAGTAATGTGCGAGAAGAGAGAAAGAGAGAGAGAGCATGTAGCTGCTGATTGTTGAGCGTAGTGGGCAGGCAGTGAGTTGAATGGTGCTGCAAACAGAGTGAAAAAACAGACGCGTAGTAAAAATTTGCAATAAACTTTTTGTTTACAACTGAGCAAAATTTTGTTGAGCGCGAGAGGGAATGAATGAGAGCGCAAAATGTGCAAAAGCTTTTGAAAAGTTCACATGTGCGAGAGAGAGCGTTGTACAAGAGAGTGAGTGAACGTAATCTGCGAAGGAGCAAATTTGGCCAATTTTTTTTTGGTTTTCGATTATTTACGTCTTGTAAATTTTACTGCCCACAATTTTTGGCTTTAGCAGCCGCAGCGCAGCAGCACCAAAGCTTTTTCAGCTATTCCAACTGAAGCAACTATTTTTAACAGCTGCTTCGAGCTGCTCTTCATCAACATCAAATGCACAGTCATCATACAGGTGGCATGTGTGTGCGTGCGTGTGCTGTGCTGTGCGCGTTCTATAACTTGTGCTGCATACAGTGATAACACGTTGTGGTGTAGTGGACAACAGCAGCAGCGTGTGTTTGTGCTGCTGTTGCTTTAGTTTGAAAAATATTGTAATAATAAAGAAAAATTTTGACAATTTTCGGGAAAAAAAACTGTGAATATTAGAAGAAGAAAAATATAATTTGATAATAAAAATGAAAACATATGGTATGAAAATGCTTTATATGTGTGAGCAGTGGTTTGAATGTAGGCAACAACGCTTTTGTGTAGCCTATTTTTAGGCGCCAGCTATTTGATGCTGTATCTAAAGGGAATACACTTACATAGAAGTCTATGCGAAATAGTGTTGGTGTTAGTGGTTGCTGATTGCAAAAAGAAAAGAAAAAACCTTGCATATTTATAGGCGAATTGCGGAAAAAAGAAAGATATTTTTAAGCAAAATTAACAAGAAATTGAACAATTGACAATTGAAAATAGACTTCAAATTTGGCTACTATTACTTAAGTTCATCACATTCTCAAGTTCAAAAATATTTAAAATTTTGTTGATAAAAAAACAAATCCAACAAACTGTTGAGGCTTTAAATTTGTTTTGTGTTTAATTTGTGAAAAATTCTCTGCAAAACTTGCTTAATCTAATAAAAATAAATTTTATACAAAAAAATTTGTACAGTCATGCCTAAAGATATGCTATGTTTTTTTTTTCTGGCACAAACAAAATACGGAAGAGCTAAGGCTTCATCTAATTTACTAAATCAAATGCTTAGTAATAACCTTACTATGCAAAGGTTTTTTGTATGCAATCAAATGCGAGAGCCAAAAATTATGCAATATTAATTGAGTTTACTCAGCTAAGTACATTGGTTTAACTTTAATATATTAATTTTGACGATTGACAGTTAATATTTTTTGATGTTTCGTGAATTTTTAGCAATATTTTGTACAAAGAGGCCTAAAAGTTGCCCAATTCAAACTGAGTACCTTAGTGCACTTTGAAATTTTGTTTTAACTGTCAGAAGAAAATTAAAACAACTGCCCGAAACTTATACCATGCAATAAATACAAAATATTTTTTTTGTTTTTATTTACACCTTAATTTTTTGTACTATTATACAATTCGTTATTTTATATAAATATTTTTGTGTGCAAAATGAAATTAGCGTTGCTATGAATCCACATAAACAGAATAAAAGTGAGTGCCTGTAACTATGCAATCAGTAATAATTGAATTCTCACTATATTTGCACGGTAAAAGCAACAGTTTAGTAAGCTGCATAGTTTTGTGGGCTCTTAAAATGATTAGGCATAATGAGAAATAGCTTTGTTGTATAAGTTTTGATTTTTGCGCAACATTTTGTGGTATTTGATTTAAGCTATATCAAGGCTGTTAAAACGCTGTTTCGTAAAATACCAGGCACTTCATTTCAAAATTACAAGAATTTAATGAATAAAGTTTCAGGATTTTGGGGAAAATTTTTAATGGGAGTTATGGATTGAATTATTTGGCATTGGATCGAATCCGTATCATATCACACCAAGACGTTTATATAACATCTACGATTTTCGTAAAGATTTGTACATTTTTTTTAACCCCAAGACGATATGGGCATTTACATGGGTCCCGTTCGACCGTCGAACACATTTAAAGTAAGATAAAAGTCAAAATAAAATGGATTTTTATTTTGACAAAAGGTTTAACTAATAGCTCCCAATTAGCTTTATAATTGATGCTAAGGTCGAATCTGGGCAATTAATCGTTTTCAAGATAATTGCAAAAAACCAAGGTGTCGCACGGGACAAAAACTTTCGTTTTCGTGGAAATGCCTATATACAAAATAATTTATTTTCAGTTGTTTTGAACACAGTCCGTTTTTATTAAATTTCGAATATTTACTATTAATTTTAATTCAATTTAATTTTTTTCTTGACTCGCTACATTCAAATGAGCATAACTCCAGAATGCTTTATTCGTTGGCAACGGTCCAGCAAATGTTTTCAAGTGTACGAGTATTTCATGTATTTATTTTACATATAAAACACACAGGGTGTATTGGTTGAGATTTTTTGAAAAATTTTAATTTTTTGAAAAATTTGAATTTTTTGAAAAATTTGATTTTTTTTAAAATCGCTTATTTTCAAATATGGCAATCTATAAATCTTTAATTTAAAAAAATACTTTGAAAAATTGTTTGAGTCATTAGTAAAAATTGATAATTTAGTGGAACAACGGGCATCAAGCTAATAGTCAATGAAATAGCCTGATATTTGTTGGTAAAAAAAATCGATTTGTAAATTTACAAGAATATCGCTCCTTGCAAATGTCAGTATGTATTCCAAAAATTTTTAGTGTCTTCAGTAAAAGTTGGCCAAAATTTAATTTAGGGAACGTAATGGATTTCAAAGGCATGGTGAATGAAAAAGCCTGCTTTCAAGTGATAACCAAATCGATTTGTAAATTTACAAGAATATCGGTCCTTGCAAATGCCAGTATGTATTCCAAAAATTTTTAGTGTCATAAGTAAAAGTTGGCCAAAATTTAATTTAGGGAATGTAATGAGCTTCAAAGTAATGGTGAATGAAAAAGTCTGCCATTTAGTGATAGCCAAATCGAGTTGTAAATTTACAAAAATATCGGTCCTTGCAAATGTCAGTATGTATTCTAAAACAACCATTAGTGACTTAAGTTAAAGCCGTCAAAAATTTTATTTAGGGAATGTGAACTTCAAAGTTATGGTGAATGAATGCCATTTAGTGATAACCAAATCGATATGTAAATTTACAAGAATATCGGTCTTTGCAAATGCCTGTATGTATACAAAAATAATTAGCGAATTTTTATGTTATCTGAGAAAACGAGTCAGTTCAAAACACTTTTTTCTTTTTAGGTAAAACAAACACTCGATGTTTCACGAAAATTGCAGCAATCAAGCTAAATAGCTTAGAAAGCTAATAGTCTAAGTAGCTAAACTCATTCAAACTCCCTTTTTATGCATTTTGAAGGTTTGATAAAATATATTTCATTCTTTCTGGATGTAAGGAAGTTGCGAAATTTGAATGACATTTCATTTAAATGTTCTCCAAAAATAACGTTTTCTTTGCTATTGGCAATTGAAATTAAATAGAAAATATATATCCTGTATTTTATTACAAATTATTTTAAGCGCAAAGCATTATAGCTCCTAACATAACTGCAGGCATAAAATTTTTTTAAAAACAAAGAACACTTAACTTCAAAGACAACGTAAAAAATAATTAATTTGTGCATAATTTTTGGCTTTAGATTAAGAAGCAAATTTAATACAAAAAAATGTTAGCATAACTTAAGGCAATTAAGTTTATGCTATTTAGGGATGCAGTGGTCTGTTAGAAAGCAAAATAGAAAAAATTTTAGATGATAGAATTTCAGCGCTGAAATTAGTGTTTAGAAAGTTTGTTTTTAGGCGCTCGCAGAGTATTTTCAAAGCAAAAATCAAGTGAAAATATTTTCTAAAAAACTTTTGCATTAGTCATAGCAAGTGCCTAAAATCAGGCAAAGAATACTCGCATGGACAAAAATTGCAAAATTTTGAATTATTGCCCACATTGCATACTTTTAGGCGGTAAAGCTTTTGAAATTCATTTATTTAAGTTATACCATGGAAATTAATTGTTATCGACTAAAGCTTAGTTTTCACGCACTGCATATTTATAACAGTTAAGTTATACGTTGCATACTTTATGGCGCGCAAATTTTTAGTATAAAATTTAATGATATGCTACAGAAAAAAAAACCCTCCTATTCAGCAGCACATCAAAGAGAAAGTGAATAAAATAAAAATTTATTGCACCATCACTGTGTTAACCTGTTGATGTGTCGCGCAACTTAATTTTTATGTTGATTGATATGGAATGATGTGATAGCCAAAGAGTAAATGCAGTTCATAGCAAGTGATTTAAAACTTTTAAGAGAAATTGAAAAAAAAGCACATCAAAAAATGAACAGCAGAATCATATGTTGAGAGAAAATGATTGATCAATCGATTAATAGTAAAGGAACTAAAGATTAAATTTGCAGATTTTTATTGAACACTTAATGTGCAGCAAAAAAGTAAAATTTTCAAGAAAAAAATAAAACTTAAAAATTTGTAAAAAAAATTTCAAAGTAATTAGTGAAATAAAATGATGGTCAAAACAGCTGAACTGAAAAATTCAGAGGTGCAACAGCTACAATTATTGTCGTTGCCAACAACGCAGCACAAAGGATATTTTAGTGATTTAATGCAAATTTATGTAAGGAATATGAAATTTATATGGTTTAACTGTAAAGTTGGTCATAAATTGATTGCTAATACTATTTCCATCCATGGCTAAGTGAAATCATCAGCGACCTTTGAGTCAATAAGTGAACATTTTTATGCCTGATATGTTTTACTTTTTGCATAGATTTGTTGAGAACTGTAGCAAAAAGGGAAAGTGAACATTTTTTTTCACTATGTCTTCCTTGTCACTCATCAGCTCAAAGGCCACTGAGGATTCTATTTAGCAATGGATGAAACTAGCTTTAGTTAATTTTTTATTTTATTATTTTTTTATATTTTTTTAGTTTGAGCTAAGTAAAATAATTTTAATAATTTTCTATTTCGACACAACACGACGAAAAAATTATTATTATATTGTAAAGAATAATTTTTTTACTCATACCGTAAAATTTTGTTGCATCTTTTAGGCGTATGTAGAGCAAATAGCTAAGAGTTTATTTTTATGTCAAAATAAATGGATTTCATGTAAGAATACAAAGTTTTTACAAATTACCAAATAGAAGCAAATTATACTTATTTTGGTACATTAAAAATGTATTCTGCAAATGCTCGTGTGATGAATTTTTACAAAAAAAATTTAATTTGCTATAAACATTTACTTTTCATAAATTTTTATAGCACAAAAATTTTGGAGGCATATTAGTGGGCACCCTCAAAAAGTGCACAAAAAGTAACTGCCTGATTTTCTACATTTTCTTTCAGCTCCATCACTGTTTAAATTATTATGCAAATTTTTTAGGCAAAAATTTATGCAAAATGCGTAGCAACATAGTTAAAAGCTCTCGAGAAATATAAAAATCAAAAAATTTTAATAGAAAAAGTAAGAATTTATGCTACTAGTTGGTGGGATAAAAGCAAAAGCCCTTAAAGTTTTCTTTCATTTAAGAACATGCTAGAGCACATGAAAATTGTTATATTTAAGCAAAGTTTTTAAGCTTTAAGATTTTATCGCTTGTTAAGAAAAGTTTTCCTTTTATGTTTTATATTAAAAAGTTATGAAATTGGCATAGGAGTGCAGCCTACTTTTTGTAGCTTTCTTTTCAGTAAATGAACAACAGTACGTATGAGTAATTTTTTAATTCATTAATTTCCCTTACAAAATATTAATCGATACAACAGTGCGTAAGTATGAGTAACTTTTTTATTTATTGTTTATCAACAATTTTTATTTATTAGCAATGGGTTTTTTTTCGAAAAACTATTGTTATATTTATTAATATGGCAGCAAAGTTATATTGCTGATAATATTTTTTGTAAAAGGAAAACAGTACAATGCAAGTTAGAAGCAAGGGGATTGAGGAAAGAGGTGTGGAAGAAGAACGATTGTCATAACAACGTGCAAGCGCATCACTATAGACTTGTTTACCTTAACAGCTGTATTCTCAAAAAATTGTTTTCGAACGATAGGACCTTTTTCGTAGACCAAGGCACAGACATATAAACTTTTAGAACTTTGACATGATATTGCGTCAATTTCTTATTCTATGGTAACTATGGCTATTTTTAGATATTTTTTGTTATGTCTTCAAGTTCAAGGTGCCAATATGTGCAAGGGGAGAACATTTTTGCTTCGAAGGTTTTTTTTTCAAAAATTTGGTTTACACTTTAAGCAAATTTATAAAAAAATGTTTAGAATTTATCAAGAAAATAAGCAGCAGCAAAACACTCTCGTAGATAAATGCTTCTTATGAACTCACATTCTCTGTTGTACGTGAAAAATCAATTTTTTTCAATTTCGTAGAGATATGACTTTCTACACATTTACTCTCGTACACATATATATTTCCATATTTTTCAATTGTCAATTACAGACAATATTTCCATTACAACGACCTTTTGACCTTTAAATGCCAGCAAATTGCCTTATCAAATCAAATCGATCAATAATTCAAAGCACATGCATTTGTTATAATGCATAATAATGATTATATTTTATTATATTATTGGTAAAGCTTTTGCATTCAAAATCTATTGGCATCTTTTCCAAAAGAGCTACGTTTATTTTGAAAAAATTCTAGGCAAATTGAAATTTTATGGCATATTGTTATGCTTGCAGTTTGAAACATAATTCAAGTATAAAATTTCCTAAACTAATAATTGAGTTTTTATTAATTAAAAAAAAAGTTAAAAAATAGATTATCAATTTTAAGTGAATAAGTTTTTATAGGTATCAACGAGTATACTACCTTAATGGGTCAGTTAAGACTTTTTGTTGCAAATATTGCATATTTTTAGGCGATTAGTGGAAAAGTGAACAATGACGAAGTTATTGCGTACCAAGGTAATGTTGACAATGTCTTTTAAAAAATTTCATGTGTCAGTCATTTTTGACTGACATGGTCTTTTTTGTATAGGAGCCTTTACACAATTTATATTTGATCCTTAATGATATATTAACCTTATTAAAATAAGGCATATTTTTAGCTGTCAGTCATAAATAGCTGACATTAGTTAAGTGAGTTGTATGAACTTACTAGAAGGAACAATTTCTTAAATTTATTTTTAAAAAACCTTTACTTTCGTTAAATACAATTTTATAACAAAAATCATATTGCAAAACTAATGGCATAACATAGAAATTTTAGACACATTCAATGTAATTTTAATCATGTAAAAATTTTACGGCCATGCAAATTAATCTCATAAAAATTCGCAATGTTAACAAATCAAGAAAAAAAATAGAAATTCTGAAAATCGAAAACAAAAGTATTGTATAGCAAAAAAATTACGTTTCTCACAACATTGAAAAAATTCACAGAACAAAAGGCATGCTTTCGTGGAAGCATAATAAGGTCAGCTTTATTACATTTATTCAAACAATGATTTTTCGTATGAAAAAATTTATTCAAAGATTTTTCGTATGAAAAAATTTTAGTTAAAAATATGTTAAAGGAAACCTTAAAATATAAACATAGAAAAATACAGTTTTGTAGAATTTTTACTGTGTCTAAATTACAAACGCACTCTTACGCCGATCAGTTACTATGGTGACTTATCATTCTACTGAATGAAGTGATTTTTTACTTTTTTTGAAGTGATTTTTTTAATTTCTTAAAATAGTTTTAGTTTTTTGTGATTTCACTAATGAATTCCAATGAAAAAAATGTAAGTTCTCTACAAATAAGTTTATTCGATTGAAAGATTATTAAAATATTAACAAATTATAAATATATTTAGCTAAAAACGTCATGAATAAATTGAAAGCACTCTTTATACGGACAAAAAAAATATTTTCTTAAAGAATTCCTTTAAATAATAACTGGAGTAAAGAGAACTTTTCCTTAAATAAATTTGTTTTGGTTGAGTTTTTTAAAAATATGAAAAAAATATTTTTTTCGCCTAATATATGATTTGATAATTATTAACAAGTGAATGTTTGCGATATAGATATATTTGTTGCACTCAAAACAGGATTTGATAATTCTTAATAAATGCATGATTGATCGAAGAATATTGTTGAAACATGCGGCAGAAAAGTTATATCAAATTGTTATTTCGCAAATGCCGTCGTTTTCACTAAATAAACAACCCAGCGGCAAATATGTTATAAACAACATCGATCAATAGCTATACTCATTATAGGCAGTAATGCTCACAACTCCAGCCACAACTGTAAATGCTTTTTACAAAGGGATGGCCGCTTTGTAGGCAGCTTGCCTACATCTCTATGTACAATGTGTAGCTAGGGAAAGGCAGATTGCCTTAAAACATCGCTTACTAAGTGCCTGTATAGTTTACCAAGTTGGCTACATTTCTACATACAAAGTATGCAGCCAACAGGCAAGACCCCTTGCATCTCCATATACAAAGCAGGCAGCCAGTAAGCGGACTGCCTACAGCTCCATATACAAAGTAGGCAGCGCAAGCAAATAAACAAAGTATCATAGTAACAATTTCATTTGTGAAACATACAACAAAAAGGGTATAGCTTTTTATACATGTACTCATCGATTTGCCGCTGGGAACTATGGGTATTTATGATAGTAAAAATACTAAAAACATTTGATATAAAAATGTTATGATATTGGAAAATATCGATACATCAATGGGTTGATATTTTCATTGATTGATTTTTCCTAAAATCGAAATTAATTAATTTCAATAAAAAAATTTGTTTTCTCCATGCAAGATTTTGTAATCATTTGATTTGATAATGTTGATAATGAATTTTCGACTAGTCTAAGGCGTTTCAATCTCAACCTTCTTAGAAGACTATTTTCAATCATTTTAAATATATAATTATTTTTATTTCAATCAATTTTTATTTCAGTCAATTTGAGAAGGTAAAAAAAGTTCAAATGAAGTCGACAAAATAAACTGTAGAAAGCAAAGGGCGTTCTATTTAAGACTATTTTTGAATTTCTCATATTAAATTGGAGCAGTAAACATTTTTTTTTTCCTGCAAAAGTGAGGGCATACTCTTTTTTTGTACGGTGTGTGGAGTAGCCTAGGCGAAGTCTTGAAGTTTTTTTTTTCAACTTTTTTCATAAATTGGTGATAAAAAATTTTGTTTGAAAAATGAGGCCAAAACATACCAAAATTTCTTTTGGGCTATGGTACATACTTTAAAAATATAAAAACTGAAATTAACCAGTACAAGCTATTTTTTTTACAAATATTGGAATTTAATTCAACATTTCCTTAAAATTTTCAAATACGAAAGAATAATTTTTTTTTTTGTTATTTGATTAATTAAAAAGTTTTCTTGTTAAGTAAAGAAAAATTAAACACAGAATTATTATTTGACCTTAAGAAACAAACTTCTTTCTAAAGAAAGAAAGTGTTTAATATTTTCAAAGTTTTTTGAAACAAACTATCATGAAAATAGCAAAAAATAATTAGTCTGCTTTTTCTAACCATATATAACGACATATAAAATATTTATGGCACACCCACTCGCAGTGTAATTATATGACCTACTCCTCGAATTCACGTCTATTTTAGTGGCAACAGCAAAAAAAAAAAGCAAATGAAAATCCACTGTTAAAGTGATAAAATTAATAAATCTTTCTATTACAATGTTGCCAACTTACTCAATGTGTGCATGTATTGTTTTTGTATGCGCACAAACATATACTTTTACATACTTGTACTTGTATATTTATGCAGATATTTATATTGAAAGCACGCGCACACACAGTGAGCTGTTTTGCTTTGATTTTTTTGTAAACGCCTCCCTTTTGTTATTAACACGATTTCAGATATCGTTATCTGAATTTTTACTCAGTTTATTGGCATGATTATCGTCTTTAAATCCTTTAACTTTTCAAAATCAACAGTTTATTTGTTGCTACTCTTTACGTCAGTTTAAATCTACTGAAACTCTTTTATTTTCATGTAGCTGATATCTATTTTTGTCACTCCTTTTTTTTTGCAAATTATTTGCCGACACACACACAGACAGACATCTTTTGTCTTATGTTTACTTAATTCTTTTTTTTTTGTTGCTGTTTTGTTCTTGTACTTGATTGTTGGTACGTGTGTCATGCATTTTTAATATGCAAAGGATAAAGTTGAAATAAATTCTGTTTTTTTTTCGTAGGGTGAGGATGCTTAATAGCGGCTTAGCAATAAAATTTTGAAAATTTAAAGACAATTGAAATTGATTAGCATAATATGAGTAATACAATTTTTTTGTGAAATTTTTTATAAAATTCTATATTCTGTCACTTGTCATACTTTGCAATTTGGGTATTTTCCAAAATTTTCATAAAAGCAACATTTTATTTGTATTTCAAAAAATTATTAATTATAAATAAATGGTATAGGTAAAGAAATTTAAAAGAAATTTTTGTAACATTCAAATAAACTTTTCGGAATTTATAAGGAAAGAAAATACAATAATAAAAAAGAGAAAAATTTCTGCTAAATTCAACTTTTATTGTGTCGTTAAACTGAGATCTGGTTATTTGAGCTCGGCGACTTATTATAAATACACAGAGAAAATAATTTATTTGTACACATATATCGAAATTTTGTAATAATTAAGAAATAATATATTTGATATAGGCTAAAAACATATTTGCTATAAGTTAACATGCCACATATTTCATCGAAACACATATTATTATTGAGTGAATCATTTATTTGGTAATAATAACCAAATTATATTTGAATAAATATACTAAGGGGCCGTTCATAAATTACGTAAGACGTTTAGGGGGGGGGGGCCGGCGGATTCTTACTACATCTTACGAGAGGGGGGGGGGGGGTGAATGATCATCTTACGTAAGATTTAAAATGCGTATTCATACATTAAAGTTGTATTAACGCATCGTCATTTGTGGCAGTAATGAAATATATTTGAATTTTCGACAGTCACGAAAGATTCAGAAATATCGATTACAATCGATTTAAGTAATTGACTCTGAACGTGACAACTTCTCTTCTGTTTATGTAATGAAATATATGTATGTTGTTTACACGCAGGGTCGACTTGTAACACCGTCTCACAAGTTTGCTATTATTCAGGCATTTACACGCAGATACGTCGACTTTGAAATTTTGTTGATGTTGTCCCGGTTTTTTACCACCCCCTTGCACTTCTCCTCTTCAACAAGAAGATTCGCTTTCGATTCCTTCTTCAACAGGAGACCAAAACAGCAATCAGTTTTGTCCTCTATTTCTTCGCTTAGCGTTAAATTACGATTGGTGAAAAGTACATCCACAGTTCAAAATCATGCCTTACGATTTTTTTTGTCCTTCGCTTGCAAACGTCTTAGCTGATCGAGTTTGTAAAATTTGTGACCAGTACTTTGCCTCGAAAAAAGCTACTGTAATGCACAAAAAACTACATGGAAAAGACTGTAATCGCACTCACATGATTCAACCAGTTTCAATTTTGAAACGTGGACAGGGGAAAAGCCTTTGCATTTTAAAACAATCGGAGATTTGTCAAGTTGCAGAGTGGCATGACGACGAGGATATTGATGTTACAGGGTTTGAATGTGAATCAGAAAATTCAACAGACGAATCGGGTGTGCCAATTGTAGGTTCACTATCAGACTGGTTGAAAAGCGCATGGACTAACGATGACTTCCGATGACTTTTTTTATTCATCTTGAAAAACAAATGTGTAGTTTGCAATTTCGTAATATTTATTTAATGTGTAACATATGTATATTAAAATTAAATATAGTAATATAGTACATCACATGAAAAATAAATTTTTTGACTAGTTTCACCTTAATTATGAATCTTACGTAAGATTTCGGAAGGGGGGGGGGGGGGGGTAGTGAGAATCTTACTAAATCTTACTCGGGGGAGGGGGGGGGGGTCAAAAAGTCATGAAATTGTCTTACGTAATTTATGAACGGCCCCTAAGTCAATAATATATTTGGTATTAATTACCAAATAGTATTTTGGTTGAAGTAAATATTTTTTTGTTGCAAACAGTCTCTTGCTAATAATTACCATATGATGTAAGCTTGGGCAAAATATATCGATTATCGATATTTCCGATATTTATTTCGATAATTATCGGCAATATTTTATATTTTGATAAATCGAAATATGATTTTATTTTTTTGACCATCGAATTTCGATATTTTTGTTTAAGGATAGCTTTGTATCCAAATGATTGCGTCGATCGCATTGGTTTACTATTATCGATATATCCCATGTTTTTTTTCGATACTGTTTTGAAATATCGATCATCAATATTTCGATAGTATTTTTTTTATTTGCTCAACCCTAATATGATGTAGTTGAAGAAAGAAATATTGTGTTTTCGCAAACGTTTTTATTTATGTATCAATATTGATTTGTGTTAAGAACCTATGAACAAAAGCGATATTTTAATGTATCGATTCATAAATAAATCGATATATTCCAATATCGTCACATCCTTTTATCGGACTCCGTTCGTATTTATACCTTCTTTAAGGGGCTATACCAGTGTAACCCATGAAAAATAAGGCGATTTTCGCGAATTTTTTTTGAAAGAAAGTTCTCGATAGAATGTTTTGAAGTTTTCTGAACATAATAAGGTATATTTTTAGCTATATTTAAAGATTTTTCATTTACAAAAATATTAAAAAATTACGGAGTTATGTGCCGTCTTCGGAGGTGCCAAAAAAAAAGTTCCCCAGCTGCCTAGCTGCCAGCTGCTGATATGATTTCGGCCGAATTAGTAGTTTAAACAAAAAAATTCAAAAAGGTTATTAAAGTTAAAGGTATTTTCTA
Source organism: Tricholauxania praeusta (assembly GCA_949775025.1). NCBI lineage: Eukaryota > Metazoa > Arthropoda > Insecta > Diptera > Lauxaniidae > Tricholauxania > Tricholauxania praeusta. Next base: position 146,617,225 of record OX459029.1, read on the forward strand.
TACAAAATGGCGTGGTTCTGAAAAAAAGTATCGTTTTTTGGGGTAAAAAAATGTTCGATTTTTAATGCCAAATTGACAATTTTCAACCAATCAAAAAGATCGTAGCTCATTGTATAGTAAATATATTCAAGAATACTCAGTTTCAATTTGTCGTCGATCGGTCAATTTCTCTTTGGGTTATGATGTCAGCAATGTCGAAAAATGTCGTTTCGAGAAAAACGCGTTTAAAGTTTCAACTATCGGCGGTTTTACCTGCGAGCGGTTGCTCTTTAGAACGCTGCCATTCAAAAACTATTCAAGATAAGACCTTGCCGCTTTCACAGGATATTTCTGAAAGTATAAACTATCGAATAAGCCAAAAAAAAAAAATTGATTTTTTGAAAGTGTCATACTGGTATAGCCCCTTAATACCTGAATTGGGCACCGAGAAAAGGGTAATTAAATAGTATTTTACTCAAATATATTGAAATTCGTAAGCATTTTTATTAAAGTGAAGTAAAATCAAGTAAAAATAGGATTACTAAATATATATTCCATCCAATTAAATCTATTCAATCGACTCTAATAGATACTATGTTTGGCTCAATGAGTAACACTTTAACTTCTAATTAAGGACATAATTCTTATAAATTAGATTTAAGCAAAAAATTTCAATCAAAGTTGAATAAAAATTGCTAATTAGGGAAAACAAATTTACTTGAAAGTATGTTGTTTGGCATAATTTGAAATTTTTCATTGCATACTTTCAGTTGCACTTTGCATATCACCTAGTGTATACCGGTGATTCTCTTAATCATTTAGTTGAAATGCCACAATTCTAATTAAAGCTTAATCACACGCAACTACCACAATATTTCTTCTCTCTCTCTCTCCTCTCTCCCTCTCTCTTACACTCTCACTGCTGCTAATTTTAGCACAAATGCCAATTGCTTGTTGTAAGTAATTAAGCGTTTTGCTTTACATTTTCAAATGTTTTATTTTTATCTTTTGTTGTGTGTGTAGTATTTTTTGTTTAGTCACTGCTTGCATACTATCCTTATAATTTAATTTTTTATTTAAGAATAATGAATAAGAAAACGAAGATAAAGAAGAAAAAAAAAAGTTAGCTGAGCGCGCGCTGACATTTAGTGTAGACACAATAAAAACAAGAAGTTATTTTCTACTGTCGCTTGCATGCACTACTTAGCTACTACTACTACTACAACACGTACAAACAATCACATCTACGAGTTAGTCGTCGCTTACAATATTGACCTTGACCCTCTCATTACAGTTCTTCATTATATACTCAGATAGTGTGGTATTTTCTCTCCGTGTACACGTGTGTGTGTGTGTGTGTGTATCATAACTATGATAGTGTAGTTAAGCTTTTACGTTGAAAGTACTTACCTTCATGTTTTTTTTTTCTGTTTTTTTTTTTTTTTTTTTTTTTTTTTTTAATTTTCAAGTGATGCTTGAATACTTAGCAAGAATGGTTATGTAGGCGGCACCAGCAGCCTTAACGTGGATATGTATGTTTGTATGTATGTAGATTTAAGCATTATATGTTTAATTATTCAGTGAGTGCGGATGTTTGTGCGCAGTAGAAAGGCACAATTATTTAGTTATTTATACACTTTTCACACTAAAGCTTCACGTTTTAAGCGCTTAATTGTTTTAAAAATATTTAAGAGTTATTTTCTCTACGTTTTGAATTAAAGCCGGTGCAGTAAAGAAGGTGCGTGCTTAAGCTTTTCTAACTAAAATTTGTTTAATTAAAATAAAATGGTCTAGACTTGAATGTTAGACTAAAATAAGCATAGATTTCAAATAATTGTACGGGTTTATTAGTTGTAACAAAGTCAAAAACACGTGTGAAATTTTATTGGGAACGATTCTTTTCGAATAAAAATGGCACCTCTTTTCATATGATGAATATTTCGAAGCTGCTCGTATAAATAATGTTTTATTTAAGTTTTAATTAAATAAAGCTGTTTTCGATGTTCGCATATCACGCAAAAACGGCTTGATCAATTTCAATCAAATTTACTCAGGGTTATTCCTTAGACACTTGCTCTCAATCTTCAAATAAAATTGTTACGATATTCCTGTTAAATATCAAAATATTTAAGTTTAAAAATTGATAAAAAAAATTTATTTCACCCATAGAAACAAGCATGTAACCATAACAAATCGTTGAAGTGTAAGTTAGTGTGTGTGCTTTGTTTTTGTCGTTGCCATGGCAATTTAAAAAAAAATAAATTGTTTACTAAAAATTTTGAATAAAATTTTAAAATGTCTGAAAGTAAAAGCTGTTTGTTTAAGAAGAAAAATTATTAAAGTTGTGTTGGAAAATTTGTCAAATAAATTTAGAAGGAAGCTTAGAGCTTTCGAACTAATATGCACCATATCATTATAACCTAGTGCATTAGAGTCCTTTTTGGATGTAAATAAGGTAATGGCACAAAGTTGCAGGCATTAGCTAGTTCTTAATATAATTTTTTATAACATAAGTCAGACAAAAGGCATTACGGCAATACTACTCTATATCGTTAGCTAACAATATCGTAAGATGCTTCTATGGACCAAAAATCGGTACATTTTGCTTTTGTTTACAAAGAAAACAAGTAAACAAAAATTGAAAACTTGCAATTTTGTTAAAAAAAAATTCAGTTGTTGAAACATTCAAGACAAAGTAACTCAGTCAAATCGTATCGTATAGACCTCCGAGCGAAGCCGGCAAGAGACGTTACATTGCGAAAAGAGAGTGTTTCCTTCAAATAAATATGTTGAGTTGATCGATTTTTTTTTTTAAAATATTTATTAACTATCAACAAATATTGTTAGATTTTACTATGTCATTAATTGGAAGTTAAAGTGCAGTTTATGGGGCCAAAGTTATAAGGCAATTCTATTTTTATTCGATTTTACTTTAAATTAGTATAAATGCCACACAATTCACAACATATTTGCGTAAAATAGTGTTGATTAGTTTTTTGCTTGATATACAATTCAGGTACGTATGATTATGTGGATGTAACCATGAGGGAAATATCGATTTATACATGAATTAAAATTTTAAAATATCGGTCTCGTCTTAACCTAAATCAATATTATTAAATGAATATGTTAGCGACAACAGGATATTTTTTTCATGTGAAAGTTGGCAACAAAGAAATATTTTTTCTAACAAAGTTATTATTTGGTAATTATTACCAAATATATGCTTGACTGAGTATAATTATTCAAATATAATTAGGTAATTATTACCAAATATATTTAATAATATTATTCCATTCGGTGGAATACGTGACAAGTTTACTTAAGTCAAATTCTGATTTTGACCACTATATTAAACAAATAATATGTTAATTATTACCAAACCTCGACATATACAAATAAATCGGATCTCTGTATAGTAGTAGTATATACGGCTATGTAAAGCGAACATTCCCATAAATTGTTGGTGTTATTTTATGCAGATATATAGCAACAAGTGGACAAACTCATAATTGAAAATTAAAACAGTTCTGTTGGCACAAATTACACTACTCAACAAGATTTTCCACAACTAATGGCGATGACATAGGACATTTCTATAGTGAAATTTTCCGTAGAATCCGAATAATGCAATGGTTTTTTCTATTCTAAAATGCACTGTTGAGAGCACATACTTCACATAAGAACTTAAATTGTCCGCCAACCAATTTTAAATTTTTTTATAGTGTAGAGGAGAGTCTTACAAATATTTTAAGGTATCAAATGTGCAAATAGTATTGTTATGTGTTATGGCTGTTATGAGTGAAAATAGGTAAAAAATCCTTTTTTCTCTGGAATTAATTATGTGAGTCAAAACCATTACCATTACGATATTCGGATTCTACGAAAAATTTCACTATTGAAAATGTTATCGCCATTCATTGTGCTGTAAGTTTTTGTATATTTGTATAGTAGTATTATTTGCACATGGGAAGCAGAAAACATTTAAAATAATGCAGTGCAAAAATGTTCAGTTACGAAATCTTGGGCTAAAACAACCAGCAGCTTACACAAGTTTAAATCGCTATACAATTTTATGAGCCCACAAGTAACTGAAGACATGAATGTATGCAGGTACTTTGAAACGTTTTTCTCAATCTGCATTTTATGCCATGAATGTGCACGAAATGCTTATGGGAATATCAGGAAGTATCTAAATCGCGTAATTTTAGCTTAAAAATTGAAGAAATAAGTGAACAAAAATGTTATGTTTCATAGTAAATGTATGAGAGATTAAAAATTTTAATGCGCATTTTTGTAAAATTTTTATTTTTTATCATAAGCATGTCTCATGCATATATCATTCATCAACTCATGCTGTCATTTAATAATTCAATCATGCCATGTATCAATCATTCATAATTTGTCAATGTTTAATTAAATGTTACTTATACGACATGTGATACCCAAATCTATCGAATGCAATAATAAGTAAAATTCAATGCAAACCCTACAGTTTTTATGTAACCAAAACAAAATACAATAATAAAAATACATACACTTAAAAAAAAAATCAATGATTTTATGTTTGATTCAATCATAAATGCTTATGATTTAGCGCCAAGGCAGAAAATGTTTAAGTTGAAGAAAAACATTTTTAATTTTAATTCAAATAGAATTCACATTGATTTAAAGTGATTTCATATATGCTGGAAAATGTTTAATTTAAAATAAAAAAATTTTATTTCAAATACTTAACAATTTCAAAATGCTATATGAAGTTTTTACGATTGAATTAAAGTTTAAAAATGTTATTTTCAATACTTTTCAAATTGAAAATGTATTTAAACTTGTTTGTGTTAAAAATAAAGGGAAAAAATGTTATTTTTACTATTTTCAACTTCAAAATTTGTTGACTTGAATTAAAAATAAAATTTTCAGATTTGCAAAGCTTGGGGCTAAAAATAGGTAAACCAAATATTAAGGAAGTCATCAGAGGTGCTCAAACTTCGGACTTATTAGCAATCAAGTGCGAGCTAATTTTGCAAAAAAATATATAAACTTTTAAAGCTTCAAGCTAAATTTCTAAGAACGATAGCTGATAACCGCAGAACTCTATTATTATTATAACTATTTGCTAAGAGCAATTTTAGCGCATGCAGTCAGATTTTAGGTCATTGAGTTGCGAAAAAAGTTTTGGTGAAAATTTTTCCAAACTAAATATTTTAAGGAACTCAGAGAGTTTGAAAGAATTGTTTCCAAACGTTCGATCAATTTATACATGAGTCAGGTTTTTTAATTCCCTGAGAGTTTGACTAATTAGTTTCCAATTTTTTTGATTTTAATAATCATAGTGTTCTGCATTTTTATTTGTTTGAAACAAGAAATGCACCATTTTCGAGTAAGTGGCAAAGTATGCAAATAAAATCAACATTTGTCATATTTTTTTGAATTCATTTTAATGGCTTTTTGTTTTATTACTAATTTAAATGACTAATAAATATTGAACCATTGGTTGCGAAAAATGTAGCATACAAACGTGCGAACTTTTACATACGTGATCATAGTCATATATACATACATCCTTATGTACTATATATTCCACGCAACTTCACATAACATTTGAAGGAGACATTTTTTGTTTTTATTTTTGTTTTTTTGCTTACTGTCAGTCACACGAAAAATATATAAAAATTTATTTACCAAAACCTGAAGTGTCACTCTACCCCTGCCTTTTGCACCCACTAACTTTTATTTTCTTTTACGCGCCTTTTTTGTTTTTTCTTAAGTCGTCAACTTCAGGTGTTTTTGTGTTCGTGTATTTGTGACACGCAATTCTGGTAAATACAATTAAGAAAATTAATGACTAGCTGACTGAATGACTGACTTTTGTATTAAACATTCTAATTTAAACTTGACAAAAAGACGAGGTAGAGAACGACGATGCGGAGAAGGAAGAAAGTGAAAGTTTATGTGGCAATTTTATTATAAATAATTGACTTAAGTACTCGTATTTGATAGTCTGATGTTTGTACCATTGTAATGAAAAACTTTCACTTAAAATGAGCTACATTTATGGTAAAGTAACCAATGTAATTAAATACAAAAATTGATGGTTTGTGCTGGTGCTGGCGACAAGGACAGAGAAAGAGTTCAGAAAGAGCCTTAAGATATGCCATGCTAAATATATAAAAATTATGCTAAATGAAATGACGAAGTTTATTTCAACATTAAGGCACAAGATAAGCTAGACTTTTATCAAATTAAACCTTTGGAGAAAGCACACCAATTTTTCTCATGTTACAACACAATAACGTGCAAAGAACACATAAAACTATCAACAAAGAAAAAAAAAAACAAAAATTATTTATTTAAATTGAAAACCACAAAAAAAAAAAGAGAAAGGAGAGCAAGGATATACGAAGAAATATCAATAAGGAAACATTTCAGCTTCAAAGTTTCTACGAAAGCTATAAGCGCCTTAAAGTATGTGCAAAATATTTTGTACTTTATGTGAATTTTTCTTTATCATGGGATGAAGAGAAACATGAGAGTTTCTTGTGCATATTATTAGGGTTTTTATTTTTATTTTTGTAATATCATATTTTTACATTTAACTTCACACAAAAATTTCGACAGATATTCAAATTTTTAGGTGTCACAATTTTACTGAATGATAAATTAATTTATCATCGTGATAAATCAACATGCACAAGCATATGTAATCCCAGCCGGCAGCATCAGGCAGATTTTAATCCTATAAGTGAATTTTAATTAAATGTTTAACACGCTTGCAGCTGCAGCAGCTGCTAATTCAATTAAAATTGTAATCAAAATGAAATGTTTTTGGTATATCGATTTACTTTGATTTTGACACTAAAATTCAATTAACATGGCAAGAGAAAAGTCAAATTTTAAATTTTTATCAAAAATATTTGAGTTTTTTATGCCAAATTTTGCATACACTGAGGTAAATAAATGAATAGGCAGAATCCAGTGAATTTAATTCGTAGATATAACATTTTGGAGTCAAGTAAAAAAGGAACCCAGTTCAAGTAGTTAAAAATCGATTCAAGATCGATTGTTTTGAATATTTGCTTTCGATTTTATTTTACTACATCCTGTATGTTAATTAAAATTGTTTCACTATTTCCTCTTATGAAGTTTTTACGTACAAAAATCAGCCAGAGTTTATATATAAATAAGATGTTGCGTTTAAAAATTTTTTTTTTTTAAAAATCTTCATTTTCGATCGGAAAACTGCTGTGCATCAAATGAATTTTGAAATTAAAAAAAAAAGGTTACTTAATTATTTTATCGCGTCTGCCTCTGATATATTGTGTTAAGGGCATACTATAGATAACGAAAATATAAAGGCAGACGTCCACACTGCCGCATTTTTAATAACAGCAATTTTTAATAAGTAAAAAAAAAACTCTATTAAATAGTTTTATCGTTTTCTTCAGAATTTTTTGTCTTCATAATTACCTTTAGAAGCTGAAAATACAAAAGGCAGACGTGTAAGTCAGCCCTTTTTCAAAATATATAGGGTTGTATACGGCTGTCAAAATTGTCGATAATTTTCAATCGGAAATCACAGCAGTTCATGAAATGAATTTTTGTAATTAAAAAAAAAATTTTACTTAATAATTTTATCGCGTCTGCCGCTGATATATGTGTTGATGGCATAGTATAGATAACGAAAATATAAAGGCAGACGTCTACGCTGACGCACTTTTAATAACAGTAATAATATGTAAAATTATCGTTTTCTTCAGAGTTTCATTGCATTCAGTATTACCCCTAGAAGCTGAAAAAAAAGCAACAGGCAGACGTGTAAGTCGCCACTTGTTCAAAATATATGGGGTTGTATATGTTAAAATCGTCAACTTTGATAATCATCGCATATTAATTAAATATCGCAGATTTTTCCGAATATAATAATTTATATAGCTAAAAAGATCAATAGCAAAGAGCGAAAATTGAATAGCAAAATTAGTATTACCTTTATATAGATATGTTTTTAATAGCAAGCACATTAAGTGCTCAACGAAGTGTGTCTGCCTTCAAAAAATAAGCGCTGATCGCGTCTGCCATTTATATTTATATGTTTTTCATTACTTATTAAAAGTAACAGTTAGCCAAGAGGCAGACGCAATAAAATGATTTTTTATGAAATTTTTGATTTATTGTACATGTTTTAAGTATTGCGATTTTTAAATGCAGCAATAACTAAGTGGCAGACGTTGTTTCTATCGTTCTTATGTTATAATTTTTATAATTATCGCAATCTGCCTGAAGATATAATCATTTATGTTTGTATATTGCACATATATCAAAAAATTAAAAAAAAAAATTAACTACTCTTCAACGCAGCAACAGAAGCGTCTGCCTCTTGCGTTTGTCTGTTTTTGCGTTCAAACGAATTTCTTAAAATAAAAGGCAGACGCTATGCAATTGTTTGTGGTATCATTGTTTATAGTTTCAATTACTAACGCAGAGATTACTTCATATTATTTTCACGCAAAATATGTCCGAAAATTATAATGTTTCATTAGCAAACTAATATGATGTCTTTTTTAAGAATTTTTACTACTACGTTAAGGGACACGCCTACTTCGACAATCCCGCCCATGTTTAGTTTTGGCAGCTAATGTTGCACATACTGTAAATTTTATAACATTCTCTTCCAATAATTATGTACTCCTTTGAAAATTTTTCTATGGGGAGCACAACGCCCACTTTTTGTATAGTTGAGGGTTTAAGTGCCCAGTGATTTTAACCAATTTTCGTTAAGTCTATTTCGAATATCGCACTATTTGATAATTTATTGTAAGTTTTCTGTCCATTAAGGCAAAGCTACACCCACTTGCTCAAATTCTGTGAATGAACTGGGTATAGTGAAAGAATTTTAATCGGTCCTAATCGGTTCTGTAATTATGATTTCCTAGTTGATATTATAAACAGAATTAAGCAAAACATTTTCATGTGACTTTTTGTACTCTTTTCAAGAAAGATAGGTATCAAGGAATCCAGTCGTATGAGAAAAATAGGACTCGTCATTAGCTTACAAACATTTTTTGGATTCCATCAATCTAAACTTTGTCTGCTCATGTTACCTACATTTTTTCCAAATCAATTAAGCCAATGTAAACAAAGAGGAAAACAATTTCAAAGTAAATAACACTAATAGACAAAACATGAACTACTTTATCATCATACATACAATATATCATTCAAAAATAAAAAAAAAAGGAGTAAATAATCAAAGCACATAAAAAATAGAATGTAACGATAGGGTTTAAACTGAATGCATAAATATATCATTTTATGACATGAATTTCAATAGTTCATAAATATTGTAATAGGGAGAGAAAAGAAAGCTTTACATTTTATAGAATAAACACAAATAGACAAAAGTATTCTCTTATGCACAGAGGATATGCGGATATTTATGGAAATGAATGATGAGTGATTCGAGAAGAAGGAAAGTGAAAATGATGATGATGATGATGTTGCTGCTGATGAGTGGGATATGTTTGTCTCGGTATGTTGAAACAAATAACTTTGACAGCTTGAGAAAATATTTTCAAATTCGAATAAATTGAATTGTTGACATAAAATATTATAAAATACATAAATTAGATTTATTTGCAAAAGCATCAAATAAAGAATGACAAAGATGCAATAATGGGTATATACTTGCTCAGGATGATATGGGAGTAAAAGCGAAAAAACAAAATTGTTAAGTAAATGACATTTGTGGGAAACCATGATATGTTTGCTGTAAGTTTTGCACATTTATGGGTAGCTAGTAAGATGCTAAGGATTAAGATGTCTCATTAGCAACCATCGATTTTCATGTAAATTTATAAATCAGTTAATGCTTTCGGTTTTTTTGAATTCTTGTATTTGAAAGTTGAGTTTTATATCGGAGTATGTAAGTCTGCACAATTTCTGTCAAAACAAATTAATGTTTAGAGGTCGCTACAGCGGTCACAAAGTTCAAATTTTTATGACTAATTTGTAAGGCTAAGTAAAGAAATAAAACTTAAATCAAACTCTTAATTTTAAGTGCGATTTTGGTTTTAATTATACTTTCCATAAAACAAACTCTGTATATATTCATATTTCATTAAAAAAAATAGCAATTTAATGAATTAATTTAAGTAATAAAATCTTCAACAGTCAGTTTATTTTGTTTAGCATAATTAAGCTTAATAAATTTTTTATTCAAAAAATAATTTAATAAGCTACGCACAAAAATGAACTTGTATCCTATAAATACTATATGTAAATAGCATTTTTTTTAATATGTAAACTAACCAGAACAACCTAAGCGACACAGATTTTTTATTTATTTTTTCTATTGGCGCTAAATATGAGACAACTTTGTATCCCCAAAGGGACACAAGCCAAACAACAATGACGATACAAATAACAAGAAAGGACTTTTTTCTTTTTTTTTGATGTTGTGGGGTAGGTCATGCTAATAGCTTGAAAAAGTCATTTAAGCATGAGACAGCAGCAATGTATATGAAATTTCGTAACAAATATGTATATAAAACAGAAAAGACCAAAACAAAAAACCAGAGAGTTGAGAATGAAATTAAGTGGCAATTAATTAGACTGTATGTTAAACCACACCTAAAAGGAACTATATGAATGTTTGAATTATTTTTCTATGGAAATTTGAAGAAATTCGAGCTTTATGTTAGTGGGAGTTAATGAAATTAGTGTTTAGTTTTCATATAGGGATTCACAAACAATTGATTTAGATTTTACAAGTTTTCAGTTAACATGACGTATGAGTAACGTGAGCAACCGTACTGCTTTGTATAAGTTACTATTTTATTTTTGGAATGACTTTTCATATTACTAAGGACTTTTTGCGTAGGATGTTTTTGTACAGCTTTTTGCTCCAAAAATTGCTTGTCACGTTACATATGAGTCATCATTAATTTAATGCATTTTATAAGATTAAAGACAAATGCCGCTGGGAATATTGCAATAAGACATTCTTTTCATAACATTTTTTATCGAATAACTCTTAAAAAAAAAAAAATTCAGAATGGTGGACATAAAATGTAGCGTTGCAAAATATACCATTAAAACAAACATTTTTTTGTTTTTAATCACGCTATACAGCTGTTGACAACTAATTGGAAACGAAATCGTTCGTTGTGTTATTGGTAGATTTTCGCATTTATTTTTCTATGTGAACCAGAAAGTTTATAGATATTATAAGTGTGGAACATATAAGCTTAAAAGAAAAGAACATAACTGAAATCAAATTCATAGCATAAAAAGTTTTATGAGAGATTTTCTGCTCAAACCTCAGATATGACTGAGTCAACTAATTGGAAACAAAAAAATGATTTGCAAAAAAATAAAAAAAAACTTGATAAAAGATTCCAGAAACGATATTGTGATCTTATCATTGCTTTTAAGAACACTTTTTAAACGAATTTTCTTATAAGCGTATCCTTAATCATGGGTTGTAGCCAAAAGTTGTACACCGGGCACGCGTTAGGCAATTGTTGAGCTTCGAAAGACGGCCAAGAGATATCAGGCGATGGCAACACATCTAAATTACTCCAAATAGATGGTATTCAATGCACTTGATCATTTCAATAAGTATGACACAACAAAAAATATTCCTCGCAAAAAGAGTCCTCGTAAGACTTCTGGGTACAGGGATTGCCAGATTGTCCGCAATGCAAAATTGGATCCTCGTAAGAGGAAATAATTGATCAATATGATGCACAAATATACAAGCAAACTGTTGCTTGTCGATTGGATGAGGCTGGGCTCCATGGACGAATTTCACGCAAGGACCCATTGGTGAAAATTAAGCAGAGTAATAGCTGCATACAGTTTGCTAAGATGCATGGCGGTTGGCTGCTCATTACAAAAGTACAGTACAGTATAGTACAGTACTACAAAGTACAGTATTGTACAGTACATGAATTTATTTACAAAAGTACAGTACAGTAAAGTACAGTACAGTACAGTAAAGTACAGTAAAGTACAGTACAGTACAGTACAGTACAGTAAAGTACAGTAAAGTACAGTACAGTACAGTAAAGTATTTAAGTACTGTACTGTAGTGTGCTGTACCGTACTGTTCTGTTCTATACTGTACTTTGCTGTACTTTTGTAAATAAATTCATTTACTGTACTATACTGTACTATACTGTACTGTACTTTGCTGTACTGTACTGTACGGGGCATTACATTATTGTTCAGTACAGTAAAGTGGCTCTTAAATGCACTATATGTTTAGTGTATCTTGGAGGCAAATGGATCGGGAATGGATCAAGTTGCCACAATTTTACATTCGGTTAGCGTGCAATCCGTTCATGGACCGTCTCAATGTTATAATTCGGATCAGAGATGATGATATCGAAATATGATAACATATTTTCAAAATATGCTACATAGCTATAGACTGTGAGACCAATCGCTAAAAAATAAATTTTTGGAGTTATAGAGGATTTGTTTCGGATTAATTTCGGATATATATTGAATTAAAACCGATTACGAATCATATAAATATATTCGACCTATTATCAAGTTCCTTTTCATATAAACATAAGAGGTCTTTTTAGAACTTTTATAAAATGAGTTGAGTCATTTAAGTTCATCTTCGAACAATATTTATTTCAGCAGCATATAACTTTTTTTAAAAAAACTTTATAAATTTTAATAAATTGTATGTTTTCGTATGAATTTTTAAATTTTAATGACGTCGAAAGTATGTTACGGATCTATTTTTTTTTTTTTTTTTGAAAGTTTTTTTTTTCAGATTTATACCCTCAAAACACCCTAAATCTCACTTACGTATACAAAATATCCACCTACATTTTCTTTTAAAAAGTTCGCAAAACTTTTGACACTTTTATGTTCAAGTTCTCTGACCAAGAAAAGAAAATACTTTTTACGAGCAGACATTATTATAAACTTTTAATGCTAAGCATTGCTGACCTTTTAATTTTCAATTACTTCATTAGCTCTTTAAAAAAAAAAAAGTACTAGAAGAAAAACCACTAAGCAATAAAAAAAAATGTTTGCTTAGTTTAGGTACGGAGCATATAAAATTAAATTGTTAGTTATATAGAAAAAAATAAAAGAAAAAAATATTTCTAAAAATAAGCAGCAAATGCGTATTAGAGACACCACACAACATCAAAATGCGGTAGTCAAAAAGTCAAATCAGCAGAAAAAGGAATTAAAACGAAAATGTTAAAATCAGGAATTAAGAAGGAAAAGCAAAAAAAAAAGAAAGAAAAGCGTTTGCTCAGTTTTTTAGTTTTTGCTACGCTGCAAAGTTCAGTACTGCAAGGAACGGCGTTGGTTGATTTCTGCTGACTGTTGAGGTACAGCAAACCGGCTGAGCTGAATCACACTGTGGTAGTGCTATGAAAAACTGTTGCTGTGGCAAATATTTGACTGTAGGGTATATTCTGTTTTTTTTTTTTTTGAATTTTTTGTGCGGGCAGTAGAAAAAATGACGTGTTCATTTGCCTGCAAATAAACACGAGTCAAGATAAGCAAATAGGAAGGGCATTAATTAAACTGTAGCGCAATTTAAAATAAAAATTTTTAACTGACAGAGATGAAGTATTTGCTGAAAGGGAATTTAGCTGATTAAGTTTTTCCAATAATTATTATGTACATCATTACGCGTTTCGGATTTTTCATGCAAAAAATTTAAGGAATTCAACATTTTCTTTATTAAATTTTATTGTAAAGAATTTGAAATGAAAGAAGTAGTGTATGTTTTAAAAGGATTTGCAAGTTTGAAATAAAAAAAAATAATTTTTTAATTCGAATTTGAATTTTGAGAACAATTTTTGAATTTAAATTTTTTGTAGCATACTTAAGGGCTGTTGCAATATAGTAACAACAGTAATAGTTTCGAATATAAAATATTTCAAAATTGTACATAAATTAAAGTAATATTCAAATAAATTATAGCTAAGAGCAATGACGTTTTGTACCTTATATATCATTTGAAAGTTATTTTTGTAATGCTAGAATTAGTATTGGCACTGAGAAAAGAGTATGTTTTCTTTAAGTAAATGTATTTGGTAGATTTTTAAAATATTTATTAAATATCAACGAATTTTGGTAGATATTACTATACTATTAATTGTAAGTTAAGGCGCTGTTTATTGGGTCAAACATAATATTTGTTTGAGTCGATTTAATTGTATCGAATACGTTTTGAAAATTCAATTTGAATTATTTAATTTCACTTCACATTAGTATGAATCAGTGCAGGCATTTGGATTTTTGTGGAGATGTACTGAATTGAGACTGGGAATGTAATTTATAGAGGGCGAATGTACTTTTTTTTTTTTTGTTTTGGAAACCAAAATTTACACAAATTTTCTATATACAATATATATATATATATATTTGCGACGCTAATTGGGACCGGGTAATGACAATCGAAATCAGGAAACAACGTAAATTGAACCCATTGCTACTATGGTCACATACCATTAAGATGTAGAAACTTTTTTAAACTTTACCGCTAAAAATTTACTAAAAATTTGTCAAATATACTAACGCAAATTTTTCTCAACGATAATGTACTGAAAAAAGTACATATGTATGTGTGTACCGAAAATGCCATCACTGGTATGAATACTATACAATTCTTAACATATTTAAGTAAAACACTACTTAACCCTAGGAGGTTCAACCAGGTCTGTGCAGACCTTTTGCATATAAACGTGTGTATAACTTTTTTTGTTTGGGTGTTAGAGATGAATCCGTCCATGACTTCCCAGAAGCGGCTACGGCGAACACAATGAGCACAAAATCCGACCGTTTATGGTTTTGTGTTCGTTTTTATTCGTATTTTCAAACGAAATGGTTCATACGGCACAAGTAGTTCTGTGCAGACCTCTCACACCTATGATAACTAAAATATGGTAAATTGTTACCTAGAAAATGTTAAAATATATTTTTATTGTTCACTTTGTCTAATTCATAGCATTAAACACATTTACACATACTTTTAGGACACCAGTCTATGTTTTCCAATACAAATCCCATATAGGTCTACGCAGACCTAGTTGTACCAGTTAGCGCCAAAAATCCCTGAACCTCCTAGGGTTAATTACCTTCTGCTTGGTACGCAATTTAGATATTTATGATTGATGTGACGATATTGGAAAAATATCGATAAATTTATGAATCGATATTGGAAAATTATTGATTTATTTATGAATCGATATTTTACAATATCGATTTTTGGCTGATTGATTTTTGCCTAAATCGATATTAACAAATGGAAACGTTAGCGACAAAACTATATTTTTCCGCCAAATACATGATTTGGTAATTATTAACGAGTGAATGTTTGCATCAAATAAATATCTGTTTCAACCAAAATATTATTTGGTAACTACTACCAAATTTATGAATGATCGGGAATAATTAACCAAAAGCGAGTGTTTAGTAAAAAATAATTTAACCCTTAAATTCATTTTGTAGCCAAACGGCAACATACCATTCAAACCGCCTCGAAGTCTTCGGTAGGTAATCAATCCGTGCTGTTGTAAGGCTTTCACGTTTACGGACATGTATTCTATCGAGTGGCGACACTTTTTGTTTCGGCGCAAAGTTAAAATATGAGTTATACTTTGACAAAGAGAAAATTCGCAGAAGTTCGTTGGATGTCAGAATTACAGCTTTTTTTTTTTTGATTTGTAAAAAGTGATTTTCTAAGTTAAATACATACATAATACAATTTTTTTTTGTAAAAGCTCTTCTATTGTTCACTACAGTTACTAGTTTTGAAAAATTTTCTTAAGTCCTTTATATTAATATATACTAAAAGGTATGGTGTTGAATATTCTCAACAGGTTGTTTTTTTAAATAAAAAGATATGAAATATTAAAAAAAATTTTTTTTTATTTTTCCCTGCATTAACATGATCACGTCTACCAAATATATTTTTTTCACCTAAAAAAAAAAAATCGTGCATTTAAGGGTTAAGAAAAATTTTTCAAAAAATATAAAACCACATTAAGTAGTAACGAACAAATTCAAGGCATGAACTTGCAGTTACGTCTACAAGGGAAAATAGAACATGTTTTGCTCTGTTGGAACTACAAATTTAATTACTGCTCAACCTTTGTTGTTCTAAGAAATATTTATCAAATGAGAAATGTATCCTTGTATGGTTTCAAAAACATTTTGTTGCATTTTTCCATCATTTATAAATAGGTATTTGTTTTTTAAACAATTTGAAAAAACAAATTCCCTCACTTAGTTAGAAAAAGCCTCTGTCATTTTTTTCATGTTTAAGAAAAACAAATTTCTAACAAAATTATTAATATCAGATTTAAAAATATATCAAAAGATCTACTATCAAATTGTGACATTAATCTATTATAATTGTATGATAATAGAAACACTGAAGATAAGTTCTCCAAATCCTCTATTTTTCCCCAATTGCTCCCTCACTTAGTTAGAAAAAGCCTCTGTCATTTTTTTCATGTTTAAGAAAAACAAATTTCTAACAAAATTATTAATATCAGATTTAAAAATATATCAAAAGATCTACTATCAAATTGTGACATTAATCTATTATAATTGTATGATAATAGAAACACTGAAGATAAGTTCTCCAAATCCTCTATTTTTCCCCAATTGCTATTGCATAAATAACAAAAATTTCAAGATATTCGTATGATAAAAGCTTGGGGCACGCAACAAGGCTAACGGTATTATCGTAGCTGTCAACTAAATAGACACATTTTCAGTTATTAATAAGTATCAGCATGTATGCATGTACATGTGTATTTGTATATGTACACATGTATGTGAACACAAAATACACATACAAATGGTAATTCATGCCATATTAAGCTCAAATAATTGACGATGATTTACAACCGCAAAAGCAAAGCTCACGCATTTCTCGTACTTATCATATATATATATGGACATATAAGTATTTGTTCATACAAATTACATTGTGAAAAATCTATTCATTAAATTAAATGTTTATTTTAAAGAAAAATGTATGAGTTTAAATTTAAAACTTTTTTTTTATTTTTTTAATTTTTTAATTTTACTATTACATATTTTTATCTTTTTTTTTATTTTTTTAACTTTACTTTTATTTTTAAAGTCTTTAATTCTTGTCAGTTTAAAATCTGCAACTGCCTAAATTTAGGCTTCAGACTAGCATAAATATTTTTAATCAAAATTTACATAAAAAAGCAGCTGGACTCAATTGAAACAAAAACACATCCCCATAAAAACTTTTCTTCAAGTGCATATATGATAAGCACATCCTTGAGCATCAGCCAAATTTTGTTGGCTAATGACGTTACTAACATTCTGCGTTGTGGGCAGGCAACGAGTTTTTTTCTTTTTTTTTTTTTTTTCTTTTTTTTCTTTCTTAAATTACATCACCACCAAGTTAACCAATTTTTTATCAAATGAATATCTAAGCAAAGCGAAGCGACAAAAAACACCCAAACGTCGAGCTATATCTAACAAAACTATCGATTAATCGATTTACTTTTATAATACGCCACAAAATATGTGAAGCTAAATGAAAAACAATTTTTTTTTTTTCTTTTAGTGATAAAGTAAATAAGAGAAAAAAAATACAATAAAATAAATAAAAATAATACAAAAAGTCAAAAAGTAAGCAATAACCTTCAGTACATTGTTGTTGTAATTTTACTGGTATTTTTTGTGTGCTTGTTTTTGTTGGCGTGAAAACCGCGCACGTCGAAACACAAACACAGCGAGGTTTACCAATAGATAACAGCAACAGTGAAAGAAAATCAAAAAAAAAAAAAAACGAAACCAACGACGCTAAACACACACAGCCAAAAATAAAAAAGCGTGCGCCGCAATCGCACACATTTAAAAACCACGCAAACAAAATTGTACAAATATTTTGGAATTTCTTTAATGGCATTAAATTGAAGCAACATTTATTTTGAAATTAAATTTATGTTGGGTAAAACAACTTTGGAAAGTTGCACACAGCGCCTGAGTTCATGCAGTGTTATAATCTTTGAAATTTCAAGGTTTCATAAGGTTAAGTCAAAAATGCATTGCATAGTTTTAGGCATTTAATTGCATTGAGACTCCAAAGGTAGATAACTCGTTGCAAGGGGACAGAGAAGTGACAAAATTGCATATTTATGTACATATGTCGCTTTGTCATTAATTTTCAAGCCTGAAAATATGTTATTATATTTTGAATGAAAAAGAAATGCTAAATGTATATTTGAATAAAAGCGAAATATGCAAGCATACTTTCAGGCTGTGAAATAAGAGACAAAGTAATGCAGATGAGCAATTACTAAGCGATACTAAGGTTGCTTTGGAATTTTTTTTCAAAATGAAATGAAAACGACTCAACTTTTTATGCAATACAAAAACTTATAAAAATGTTGAATAAAAGAGATAAAAATGCATTGCATATTTCCAAGCATTTCATAACTGATAATTTAAGCACCGTTCTGAAGATAAAATTTATAAAAAAAAAATATGGAAAAGTTGGCTTTGAGAATTTGTACAAACCTTATGAAAGCAATACTGTGGCAATAAGGAACAACAGCTAAAGTCGATCTCTGATGAGAAGGCGAAACAGCATAAGTCAAATGCTAAGCCACAGAACTTATATTCCTTTGACTTGTGAACACAGATCAAATGCAGCTGTTATTCTGTGTGGCATCAGAATTCTATAACATATAACGGATGATTTTTTTGCTATTTGTTTTTACAGTGTAAGTTTTTTGAGACCTCACGCCTGATTCGTAACATGTGTCAACGCCAAAAATGCTCTGTAAGGTTTGCCATTTCACCATCAATGGATTAACAAACGAACAGAGCTTGCAAATCATTGAATTTCATTACCAAAATTCATGCTCTGTGAGAAAGCCAATTTTTTGTGGAAAAATTTTCTTCAGCGACGAAGCTCATTTTTGGCTCAATGAGTACGTCAACAAACAGAATTGCCGAATGTGGACTGAAGAGCAGCCAGAGGCAGTTCAAGAGCTACCGAAAAATGCACTGTTTGGTGCGGTTTGTGGGCCAGCTGGTACATACTTTTTCAAAAATAATTAAAATCGCAACGTTACAGTCAATGGAGCAAGATACCGTGCGATGATTACCAACTTTTTTTTTGCCCAAAATGGAAGAATTGGACTTGATTGGCATTTGGTCTAGACGGTATCACATGTCTCACGGCACGCGATACCATGGACCTATTGAGTGGCGAGTTTGATGAGTAATTAATCTCACGTTTTGCAGCATCCAATATCATGCGATTTGACCCCAATAGACTATTTTTTGTCAGGCTACGTGAAGTTCCCGTGTACAGGGACAAGCCAGTCACAATTGCAGCCTTAAAAGACAACATTACAGCTGCTTTTGGTGAAATACCGGCCGAAATGCTGGAAAGAGTATGCCAAAATTGAAGCATTCGAATGGACCATCTCAGACGTAGCATTTACATGAAATAATCTTTGAGAAGTAAATGACAGAAATCGATGTATCGCTCCAAATAAATATTTCATTCCTTATTACAAATTTTCTGTTCTTTTTTTCAATTTTCAAAAACTAAACGCTTAAAAAATCACTATATATAAAATAAAAATTTCTGACAGTTTGAATCAAAATATGGGATTAGTGCATTAAATTTCACGCTCAATTGATTTTGGCGTTAGTGCGAAAAAAAAGTTCACATTTAGTGGTAGTGGAAATCAAACTGGACTAACTACCACTAAGCTTTTGTTTGAAGTCTAATGACATTACAATTAATCATTCCCAGCAAATTATTAGTCGTGCGAAAGTTTATATTCAGATGCCAGGCGATAGTTTAGGCAAAGTATTTAATGATATTTTACTGAAGGTGAAATAAAAATATTTTTTATGACAACTCGTCCAACTTGGAATTATTCATTTTCATTTTTTCTATGAATATTTAATAGTTATTTTTGGTGATGTTTTAATTATAATTAAAAATGATTACGCATTACACTTAACATAATATGAAAACATGGTGCCAGTGCCAATATTGGATATCGTACTTTGCCTCGAACCATTCATTTTATGTATTTTTGATGTTTTGGTACAACGCAATCAAGAGAAAAAAGTTATATTGAATCATAATTCACTGAAGCATATTTCATTTAAGAAATGTCTAAACATAGACAGTAAATTTTCTTTATCAATTTTATCTTCCATAGGGTGTTTTTTTTAGACGACAAGTTTCTCATCCACGAATGAGTTTCTTATCTACCATATTCTCTGGATTTGGCCTGTTGTGACTGTTATCTTTTTTCAAACATGAAAATACAAAAAATGGCTTGATGGAAATAAATTTAAGCCAAATAAAGAGTTTATCTTTAAAAGAAATGGAAGAACTTAGCAAATCGTAATATGAAAATGTGTAGGGATAAAAATCGAAATAAAAGCCATGTTCGAGTTACTATATTTCGGTAAATTTTTCACGAAAAAAAACTTTTCGACCACGCATTGTAAAGGAAATTGTGTCAACTTTTTTTTATTCAGACCAATGTCTGTACCTACCTCTGACCCAAAATAAGTTATAGGCATAAAAGCAAAAAAATTAAAAAAAAAATATTCGAAATTTTGGGTTTTTTTTGTTTTAACATTTTTGGCATAAAAAATTTTTTTTAAATTTTATAAGTAAACCATTTCGATGGGAAATGCAATTCTCTATAAAAAACATCTGAGGAAGGTATATCGAAATTTTGCTTCGTTTTCGAGATATATTGAAAAAACTAAAAAGGATGCATTTTCACCCATATCTCCAATTTTCTCCCTCTAATTTAACCCATTTAAAACCAAAGATATATTTAAGTCTAAAAATTCATCGGGGAAGTCCCTTTTTTCAATGTTTTTTTTTTTTTTTTTGCGAAAGCCATGTGTTACCAAAACATCGTAAGAGAGATATAAAGGGGAATTACTGAAAAAGTTTTTATAGCTTCGAAACATTAGCCAAATAGTTTTTGTCAATTTTTTGAACTCAAGAGCGTAAATGGGTAGATATCACTACGCGGTTTTTTCTTCTTAAATGATACATTGACCGATTTCTGCAATGAAAACCTGTGAACGGTTTTACTCACTTTCTTTATGACATAATCAATATATAGCACGGTCAACTTTTACTATTGCTATTTTTTCTTCCAATAGAAGGCCTACTAGCTTAAAGCCTATACTTTGAAACCAAAGAATCTGTATTTAATTTTTGTTTTCATGTTGCGTTTCTTTCGGTAAGTTTATTGGAATTTTGTGACAACTATAGAAAGTTAGGATGTTAGATATTAAAAAACATCGATATTTTTAAAAAGTAATTTTGCATGCATCGATATGTTCGATTATTAATAAGGATTACTTCACTTAGATAAGCTTCTAATAGAGTTTCTTAAGACTGCTTTTGCCAGTTTGAGTGTACAAAATCGTATACCATTAAGAAACTTAGTGGAACATTTAACTGATATATTACACAGTTCAACAAAATTTGTTCAAATTTATGTTGCTTAAATTCTAATATACTTTTCCAAAGGTTTTTGACGCGCTAAATTCGAATACAAGATCAAAATTTCTCCGGTTATCGAGATATTTTAATCTAAAAGTGCGTAAGTCATGGTTTTTGGAGATATTTGAAGCAAAGTTACATAGAAAGGTAATTTTTTTTTTTGAAACTATTAATGAGGTGCAAAAGGACTACTCTTCTTCGACAAAACACACTTGGAATTATATTGATATCTTTTTTTTCGAAATATCGTAAATTGAAAATTTTAAGTTTGTATGAAGACATAATGCATTTGAGAGCATGATTAATTTAAATTCATAATTTTTTAATCAATTGATAAAAGTTTTGGGTACGCGTAATTTAAAGTCAAAATTTCGCTCATATTGAGAGTGTTTTTTTTGAGTACTCTGTCACTGAAGTTTTACAATTTTTCAATTTTTGAAAATTTTAAAATTTTTTTGAAAATTCTAAAATTTTATTTAAATTTTTATATTTACTTGAAAATTTTGAATTTTAGAGCTTTTTTCGATTTTTTTTAATTTTCTAATTTTTGCAAATTTTTTGAAGTTTTTAAATTTCTTCAACTTTTGAAAATTTTTGCCGGATTTGAAATTTTGAATTTTAGAGCTTTTTTCAAATTTTTAAAGTTTTTCGATTTTTTTAAGTTTATCGATTTTTTTAAATTTTTCGATTATTTTAAGTTTTTCGATTTTTTTAAATTTTTTGATTTTTTTAAATTTTTTTATTTTTTTAAATTTTTCGTTTATTTTAAGTTTTTCGATTTTTTTCAGTTTTTCGATTTTTTTAAGTTTTCTAATTTTTGAAGTTTTTCAACTTTTGAAAATTTAGAGCTTTTTTCAAATTTTTAAAGTTTTCGATTTTTTTAAGTTTATCGATTTTTTTAAATTTTTCGATTATTTTAAGTTTTTCGATTTTTTTAAATTTTTGTATTTTTTTAAATTTTTTGATTTTTTTAAATTTTTCGATTATTTTAAGTTTTTCGATTTTTTTAAGTTTTTCGATTTTTTTAAGTTTTCTAATTTTTGAAGTTTTTCAACTTTTGAAAATGTGTTTAATATTAGACAAAAATTCAATCTGCTTAAGATTATAAAAATGCTACTGTTGTGTATACATATCAGATTACATTACTCGTAAAAATTATGAGTTTTCGAACTGGCTTTGTCTTCTCATCGCTTTTTTCCTATCAAGCATTAAAAAAAAGTAATACATTTGCTGTCAAGAAAATTAGATTTCACTTAAATTCATACGAAAAAAAAAATTAAAACCATCTTCTTATTTTGCTTACTTACTTACTGCTATATTTTCTTTTACAAAAATTTTCACCATCTAAGTGGCTTATTTGCTTTTTTCATCGTCGCTCCTGGGGAACATAAATTAAGACGTAGACATACATTTATAATTATTACATTGTCAGCCATAAAGTATGCTTTAAGAAATTTTTGCGCCAAGGAAGAACGCATGAGTGTTGAATATTAAATTTTAACGCAAACCAAAAACGAAAATTCGTAAAACGTCACAAAAAACAATGAAGGAAGAACAAAAGAATTATTATTATGACGTTGCTGTTAGTAATTTTATGAAGTTTTTTTTTTTGCGTTTTCTTTTGTTGGTTGCTCTTCTAAAGAAAGACATAATTTTTATTAGCAAAAAAAATGCCATAACATTCATTATCATTAATTTTTTTGCACTACTACATATATATTGCATAATTATAGCAACAACAACAACAACAACAACAACAACAACAACAACAATAAAGACAATACGCGCATAAAATTCCAATACAATAAAAAAATGCTTTAACGTCACTAAACAGCGACAATGTTAAATTTCTTTATAGGTGTAGGTGTATGCGCATGTATGTATGTATGTGTAAGAAAGCAAACTAATTCAGGATGCTGAGAATTTAGGATTCATAAAATATTCAAAGTAATTGTGAGTGAGTTGAGAAGGTCACACGAGTCAGTGAACAAGCAGCAAGCAAGCAAGGAAACAATAAAAAAAGTGTTGCCAACTTTTTGGCGTTGCTATTGTGCGCGCGTATGTGATAAATCATTGTGGCTGCATCCGTTTGTGTGTGTGTATGTGTATAATTGTATGCATGAGCATAGGTATTTGAAATCTGTTTGACTAACAGTCAAAGTGCTTTGAAGTGTTTTAACCTCGATATTTCATGGTAACAACAATGAACTTCATTGAAATGAAAGTGATAAATATTGAAACGAGTTATTTACTTGATGATCATGATGATACTTTTGGGAAAAATTTCAAGGTTTATATGTATGTAGTTAACGACGTTTAATGTAATGCACATAAAGTTGAAAAAAACTGAATTACCTAAAATTGCTTGTGAGGGAATTGAAAATGTGGTAGCTGCATGTAATTCGAACGTACATTAGAAGGAGAGCACTTTAAGCACAAAGTCAATTTTTTCTTTTTTGTGCCAGTTGTATGGGAATTTCTATTTAAATTCAGTTGAGATCAAAATGCAGTAATTTAATTTTTTTTTAAAATAAACAATATGTTGCTTTATATTATTAAGAAATTTATGGATTTTACACTTCCATAGTCAATTAAATTGACGTCTGTGAATTTTGCGCAGCAATATTTGATTTCAAAAATATAATGTGCTGGGTGGTGCTATGATTTGCCATATCGTAAAGGAAATAACTCACATTTTGCACAAAAAAAAAAATAGATTAATGTCACATACATTTTGTATGATTTTTACTTTTTTTTTGGCATCAAAAGCTGACAAAAATATTTTTTTCGCACATCATAGCACAAGTCAACCATAATCACATTACAGCAAAACTTTTCAGACTTTTTTTTCTGTTGCATTAGACATAAAAATAGCAAAGGATTTAATATTTTAAAAATTTCAGTATATGGTACATTTTGGCTCATAGAGGTAGAAATAAGTAATATAATTTTTTTGACATAAGACAAATGTGTTTTTTTTTTTAATAAAAATATTACTGGACAAAATCAACATCATTGTACAAGTCAAGCACATTACAGCACAAGTTAATTTTTTGACAAATCCAAAGTTGACAGACGTATATTTGAACTACTTATTTTGAAAAGACCGTAAATTACATATTTTGTAAAGCAACCCATACTTCTCAAGTGACCAACGTCCAAATATAAAATGTTTTAAAACAAATTGAAATTTGCACGAAATATAATCCTATTAGATAGTACTTCGCGCATGAAATATTTATAAGTTTTATCAAAACCTATAGAGGTGTAAAGTTTTTTCAATTTTTAATAATATAAAAGCTGAGTTTAGCTACTACAGCTATAAGTCTTTTTAGCTATTAAGCTTGAACATTTACTTTAACGAATATCGCTCTTTTTTTTAGCTATGAATTTACAAATTGCATTAAAATGTTTTTGATCACCTTTACGTGCTTTTTAATAAGATTACGGACATTTGAAAAAGTAGATGTTAATCAAAAACAATTCACCCCCTCCATATTCTACAATTTTTGTTAAGACTTAATACATCATATTCGTTTCACTATCCAATAAAACTAAATTTCGTAGAAATTTCAACTGAATCTAAAAGACTTCATATTTTAGTAGACCTGGGCCGCTGAGAAGTTCTGCGCTTCAATTCTGTATAAATAACACTGAGTGCAGTGAAGTTCGAAGAACATCGATTGATGTCAACCCAGGGTAGTTTGTGGTGTCGCTAAGTTCGAATCTGACATCAGATTTTTTTTTTTCTTTTTTATTTTATTTTAAGTTTGAGAGGTTTGGTGCCTGAGGCAAAATTCTTTCTGTTTGTTTTCTTAAGTAAATTAAATTTTTTTTTCATTTTTTTTTTTCATATTTTTTTCGAAACATCAATGGTTCAGAAACGACAAATTTGTTTGTTGGCGGCGCCAGAAAGTGTGAAATGAGCTTTGTCGCTACTAAAAGCACGACTCAGCTTCAGAAATTCGAAAGACAATATTAGTGTAAGCCAAGCGACGCGACTTGTCTGTCAGAAAAAAAAAAGTCTTGTAGTTGAAAGTTGAGGTACCATACGGCATGTATTTTGGAGTGCTAAAAACGAATCCGGGGTCAGAATTTGCCCATCACCTTTAGATTTTGACATAACCTCAAAATCACACTTTAAAATACGTTAGAAAAAAAAAAAAAAATAAAATCAAAACCCAGAAAGTATACCTTACTTATATTACGTGTTTAGGTGTGCCAAAATAATATCTTACAATAAAATGATTTTTAGGTGCCCACTTTTCCCCCAGCACCTCCTTTTATCTCGCAGGGGTCAATAACTCATTTCTCATAAAAATTTAAAAATTTATGCATGTCCGCAATATGCAATTCTGACCCCGGATTCGTTTTTAGCACACCAAAATACATACCGTATGGTACCTCAACTTTCAACCACATGACTTTTTTTGTTTTGTGTGGTCCTGTGTAATCCATGAGTTAAGCATGGGAACATTAAAAGATTTTACTTTAAAATGTCAAAGTTATTCAATGGTTCCATTGACCAGCTTGAGATGTCATGTTTTTAATCACAGCATAAACTTTTAGAAAGTCGAAGAGGGGGTAAATCTCACAAAGAATGAATGATTCATGTGGGGCATAATTTTCCAAAAAAAAAAAAACTTACAATCAAAAGAAAAAATATTTTTCTGAATAGGCTTTCTCAGGGGATTTTATTTTTAAAAATCTAAAAAAACTATTAATAATAGGAATTATGGTTCAAAGACCATTATTCGTCAACACTTACACTTTACAAAACTTTGAACATTATATATTTTTCTGAATATTTTGACCAATTCGAAGAACGTTTTACTCCATGCGATTTTTACTAAAAATTTATAGTTTAAAAGAAAATAGTGACAGAAGGTAAAAAATTGGTTGGTTATTGATCGGTCAATTGTTCAAATTGTAATGAATTTACGACAACGAAAGTTAATGATTTTATAGGAAAAAAGCTCACCTTTTTTTTAAAATTATTAAAAAAAAAAATAAATATCAAACTTTGAAAAAATTTAAATAATTTTTAATTCTCAAAATTCGACTTCAAATTTTTTTTTTTAAAAAAACCACTGAAACTTAGTAGAAACTTCTATTGAAAATATCTGAGGTGAAATTTTTTATCCATCCGGAAATAAACTATGTAGAAGAGGCTTTGCAAGAACAGTTCAATAATTGTACCCCATTGTTCTCAGTTAATATTTGTTCAAATAAATAAATGTTTGGTGTTAGAAGCACCATGAAATAGGACAACAATTAGCTCGATTTTCAACCTTATCAGACAACTTTTTTTAAGGCCTGGGACGCTTGGCAAATTATAATTTTCGAAAAATGTCTCTGAGGTTTCCCGAACACAATATTTTTTACTTAAGTCACACTGTGTGAAAGCTCTGCATTTTATTATTATAATTTTTTCTTTTATATTGCTTTGGATTTGTAAATTAAATTTCTTTTAAAAGTAGCACTAATTATATTAAAAAAAAAATTAAGAATGAAAGTTAACTTCACACACTTTTGAAGAAAATTTTAAATTATTTTTAACCCTTAAATGCATGGGGTGGTCAGCCCCCAATATGTAGACCAAGCTCCTTTTATATAAAATCAGACGCTGACCACGAAATAGACATTAATTTTCCTGGGAAATGCAGCGTTTTTCCGGAAAAGCTCAAAAAGTGTGATTTGTGCAGTGTACCAAATATGGTACACGATGCATTAAGCCTATATAATTGAAATGAAAAATTCTTTTTTAGAAATTTTTTTTTTATTAGAAATTAATGAAAAATTAATAATAAGAAAAGGAATAATGGAAATTATCAATACTTAATTCACTGATGAGGATCACTTTTAAAATTATTTGTAAACAAAACGTTCGACCACTTTGACAGCTTACTGGAAGCTGAAAGTGGACATTGGAGAGCTGAAGAGATAATGATGTGAAAGCTGGTAATGCCTGCTACAAGTTGGATCAAGACTTAATGCGATGCAGGTTGTTTGGGTAGGCTTGGCTTTGATTTCAGGCACGTACCATATATGGTACGCTATGCATTAAAGGGTTAAGAATGAAAGTTAACTTCACACACTTCTGAAGGTTTGAAAAAATTATACGCACAGGGATAATTCCTATAAGTTGAGCTGTCGGAATCTAAATGTCCACAAACCTGATCGAGTAGACTGCTTCCAAATATTTCTAGACCTCTTAACATAAAAATTTTGCACCAAATCGAAAAATATGTTGAGTAAAAATCAAAAAGAGAGATAAATAAATCGATTACATGCACAAAAGTTTTATCTATGATAAGATTTAACCAAGTTACGCCACTTTGAAATTTATCATAAAAACCGCAATTTTTTACCAAAATATCAATTTTTTAGCTTTGTCGATTTTAGCCGAAACTAAGCCTTAAATCAAAGATGATATTATACGCAGAGTTAAAGTAGAGTAGGAGCCACAATGATTTCTGGCACAAAAAAAAGTCCACACGTTAAGATTTGAGCAAATTATCGTGCTTTGAAGTTGACATGTTTTTGGAGAGTTTAGTGTTTTCAAGAACTTCTGACTTTATATAAATATCATTATATATAAGAGAAAGCTTAAGTTGATCAAATTTTATTATGCAGATCACTTTTTTGCTGATTTCATTTTATATTTTATTCTGTATGAATATTTACTACTTTGTTGTACTCAATTTATACTTGAAATTGGTGCATACTTTCAGGGGAATAAACAAAAACTGAAGGATTTAAGTTCTTTTTAATCGATCATTTATAGGAACTATTTTGAGATATAGAGGTGATGGCCTTATTTTTACATAAAAATGCAATATGTATGTTTTTTATGTATAGTTGTGTGAATTATCGCCTAACGTTTTCTGCCTTCCCATGCTTTTAGGCGCCTTAGGCTGTGTATTTTTTTAAAGAATTTTTATATTTTTAATTTTATTTCTCATTAATGCATCCCTTTTAATTTGTTAAATGAAACCCATTATTTTTTTTTATTTAAAACACCCTGTAGTCATTTCCAAGAATGTACAAAATCTCAATTTAAAGTATACATTACACATTCCGCAAGCACTGATGTCACATATTAAAATAGCAATAAACATATACTACACACAACTATACAGACAAACATATAAATGGCCTTATACGAAAACATTTTTATTATACGCCCAAAATTAGGCAAAGTTTTCAATAAAAATATGAGAAAAAAAAAAGAAATTCAATTAAGCCATAAAAATTAAGCAACAAAAGTGTGAAACATCTATGGTTTCACCCACACATTACTGTGTCAACAACATTGGGCGCCGTTTTTATTTCACAAAATTATACATACACACACATAAGCGAAAAATTTGTGCACCCCACACACTCTCACAACTATAAACATTAGCATTCAACACGCGCACATGGTTTTGTATCACATTTAGTGGCTTTAAAAAAAAAAAAAAAAAAAAAAAAATCAGGAAGGAAGTCAGCAAAAATTGAGTGAAAAAAAAGTATGCGAAAACTTTTTAAAAACTTTTACTTTTTTTCGTGCTATTTCAATTTAGTACCTGCAATAACAAGGGCAGTTTATAAAAATTGAAAAATAAAAGTTTAAAAATAAAAATAAAGGAAAATGAAAATCTGTCTTGAAGTAAAACTGTATAAAAAATAAAAAAAATTTTGTAAATAACTACAGCTGTTGCTGTTAGTCAGCGCCGGATTAAGACTTTGTGGCGCCTGGGGCTAAAAAGTGGAAAGTAGCCTTTTAGAACAGAACATAAAAAAATTTAATGTTGATAATAAAATATGCCATTTTTTTCATTTACTAAAAATGCAGAAATATATAAAATTTTATATGAGTCAACCAAAAAAATTGAGTAGGTCATTCATAAAAACAACAATGTTTTTCTACAACTACTCACAAAAATCGTTGAAATGGTGGAAGGGGCCTACAGTAGGGTGTGACCAAAAAAAAGAGATTTTACTGTTTCGTTTCACACAAAACATGCACAAATCCACATAACATGTTGATATTTTGGGGGACCCACCGTAACATCTTCATTCAGCGCTGGTTGGGGGCTCACTCTAACCCCATCTTAATCCAGCGCTACTATTATCATTTCATTACAAGTAGCATAGCAGCTGTTGCAACAAGTACGCATCATATACAAATATGTGGAAAATGTTGATTAAAAAGATATGGAATGCACTTTAAAAGTGAGTCTGTTAGTTATCACAACATGTTGCTGCAACAAAATGTATAATCAAAAAAATGTTGCAGTCAGATGAGGCGACCCATAAAACGATGGAAAAAAAGTTTAAAATTTTTCGAAATTTGAATTTTTTACTTTAGTATGAGGTGTTTTTTTTGAAAGTCGGACCCCCCTCCCTTTGGTGAGATTTGGTGAGTTCTGACGGGATCTCCTCCTCTCTTACGTGAGACTTGCCTTATAGTTTGTAAATGTAATCTGCTTCAATAATGTATAGTGTCTGCATTAAAAAGTTGACGTGAGATTTTTATTGACCGCCCTCCCCCTTGGTGAGATTTTTCCGGACCCCACCCCCCCCCCCCCCTATTTTGACTCACGTAAGTTATGGACGTCCCCTTTGGAGTTTTTAGCAACATTTCTTTTGTCGGCCATATTTGCAACCGGAAATTGTGATAACTTCCGTATATACATAGCTAAAGGTGCAATATAGGTACATAGCTCTTGAAACCTTCATGCTAAATCGCTTAACAGACTTCAAAAATGTAGGGGGATCTGCAAGCAAAAAAAATTGTTTATACTTTGCTTCGTTATAGAGTTTAAGCTACTGAGCCGATTCTGGCAAATGAAGTATCAACTAAGAAGATTAGTACGGGATTATCAGCGTTTCCAAAATTTGATCATAGATGGAGCTGCAGGTTTAATATTATTATTCTTCGAATATATCTGGAATCAACTATTCGATTTAAATGTGATTTAGTGCGAGGGTAAACTTCTCGTTATTTTTTCTTGCTATCTTCTACTTTTCGGCTTAATCAATGTTTTTTAAATGTTTTCAATACGTTCATATATATTTTTTAGAATTTTCATAATTTTTTCGACACATATAGACTTTTTCAATGTTTTAGTTACTATTTGAATTTTTCGATATTACATGATACTATTAAATAGTTTTTGAACTTTTTGATGCTTTTATGGAGTTGTTTGTTGTTGAAATTTAAAATTTTTTTTTGATAATATTAGTTAATTTATGACCTTTTTCGATATTATTTCGAATTTAGTCGACTTTTTTGATACACTAATGCACTTTGATACTTTTAGGGTTTTTTAATGGTTTTTGATACTATTCGATACTTTAAGGTTTTTTTTCGATATTTCTTGATATTATTGGATTATTATAAATTTTTTTTTGATATTACTTCGGCCCTTCTCAAATATTTTTGATTTTTTCTGTTTCTTAATACTTATCAACTTTTCGATACTATTCGACATTTATCTACATTTTCTACATCAATTACTTTCCTTTGCTTTTCGAAATATTTTTTGATATCTAGCGAACTTATCGATATTAATAAATATCGTTTTTTTCGATACTGTTTGATATACATTTACCATTTTTTGATATTTATTGACCTCAACAATATTAACTACCATCTGCTTTTTCGATGTTTTTCGATATATATCAAACTTTTCGATATTAATTACTATCGTTTTTTCGATCGTTTTTGATACTTTTCAGCATTTTTCGAATATTTCAATGCTTTTTGATACTATTCGATAGTTTTAGAACTTTTTCGATGTTTTTTGATGTAATCGACTTATTTGATACTTTTAGGGCTTTTGTGATGTTGAGACTATTCAATACTTTTAGATTTTTTTTCGATATTTTCGATATTTTTTGACCTTATTGGATTCTTACAGATTTTTTAATGTTCATGATATCACTTGGCCCTTATAGAATATATTTGATTTTTTCTGTTTTTTAATACTTCTCAACTTTTCAATACTATTCAATATTTATCTGCTATTAGATATTTACCTACGATATTAATTATTTTCATTGGCTTTCCTAAATATTTTTTGATATGTATCGAACTTTTTGATATTAATTAATATCACCTTTATAGATACTATTCGATATTAATCGACCTTTTCAATATTAATATCTAACATCTTTTTCGATATTTTTTTATAATCTTTGGCATTTTCCGAATATATCAATGTCATTTGATACTAAACGATACGTTTTGACCATTTTCGATTTTTTTAGGCACTATTTGATACATTTCGACAAGGACTTTTTCGATAACCTACAACACTATTCGACAGTTTTTGAATTTTAACGACTCGATTGATTTTTTTTTCCCTTATGATTTAATTATACTCGTAGTTTCAATTCTGGTATGTGTGTTTCAATTACACCTTTTTTTTAAGGAAAAGTAATTCCATTTTTCATTTCTTGAAACTTGTTGAAATGCAATATTTGAATTCTTAAAATTATTGATTTACAAGTAAAAGCAAGTAATACAAAATTCAATTATAGCTAAGGACAATGACATCCCCACCAAGTATTGTTAATGTAGCATAGACAAGTTATCTGCCATACCCATATAGAAACAAAACGAAACTCGTGCAAGTAAATTGTCTTTCAACTTCAGTTGTTATATTAAAACAGTCAATAGAGACAAAACAAAAAATAAAGAGCAAGAAATAATTGAAGACAACACACGACGACGCACACACACAGTGTTGAGTGTACAATACCACATCAGAATGGTGAAAGAAACTGAGGGAAGCCACATGAAATTTATTGTTTTAAATGATGTGACAATTAAGTTTTTGTACTCCATTAGTAGAAGCAGCTGCTGCTGCTGCTGCTACTTCCATTACTATTACTATTGTCGATGACACATTTAATGAAATGGAAAAATACAAAAACATTTTACTACTGATATTGCAAGAAATTGAGGTCAACCTCATAAGGATAACAAATAATGACTGAATGTATACGGACATACAGGAAGCTCTTTAAAAGTTCATCAAACATTGGCATATAGGTCTATTTTAAACACTGACTGATAGTTTTATGTTGATCAAATTTTGTTCATATGTATGCAGTTAAGGCACTAAAAATTTAAATTTTATTGCATACTTTTGAGTGAATTTCTTTTTTGTGCCGATAATGAGAAGTTTTACTTTAAAAAATTTAGCTCAAACTCTTATTCGGAAACAATAAGTGCATACGAATCATTTTAAAATCACTGCATCATTTTTGTGCTTTTTTTATGAAAGCTTATACTAAGGGTATTCGAACAAAGCGGTAAATTTACGGCATCGTTTCTTTAAATGTTTACCGCACTGATTATAATGTAGGGACTTACGCATAGTTCTGGATACGTATTATTATTTAACATCAAAATACATCAATTTAATTTTATGAAAACACTGAAATTTCAATATGAAGTTAAAATAGTTGAAAAGTATTTTTAACTAAATTTTTATTTGCTTATTTTATTTTTAACAATAATTCTCGTAACACGATGGCGTATATTATTTTCACCGAAAACTTCACGAGTATTTGCTGTAAAAAATGTTCAATGAAAACTTGTTATCATTTCATACGCTGCTGCAAATATACAGTTAAGGCACTACATACGGCTTTGTTTGAATACCCCTCATATTTTTTAATATTTTAAACAAGATTAAATATGTAATTTTTTTACTTTATTTAATATCGTTTCTTACAATATCGACATTTTCATACCCTACTACGTATATATTCATTTTGTCATTTCGCTTGTAACGCATAGAAGGGGGCGTGGCAGTTATAGAAAAATATATATATTAGTCACAATCTGAGTCGATTTAGCCATGTATGTCTATATGTCCGAGCCAGATATTTGAATTAAATTTGCTACACAGATGACAGCTTTAAACGAAGTGCTAGGAATTGGACGAACGGACACGCCTACCGCCCATAAAAATAACACAATCAAAATACAATATTGAGAGATTTATGTGATGTAGTGCAATCAAATATCTCACAAATACTTAAAATAGCTAGAAACATTTCTGGAGAAAAAGTGAACAAATTTTAAAAAGTGGGCGTGGCACCTCCCATACAAGAATACTGAAAGAATTACTTAAGGAAATGAAACCAAATTTTACACAAATGACTCAGAAAAACTCTGAACAAGAATTTGGCGAAATTCTTTAAGTGGGCGTGGCATCCGCCATAGAAACAAAAACTATAAAATCCTTTACTGCGAGAATTATTTTAAGTAATGAAACCAACAAAATGCAGGAAATGGTTCTGAACAGCATAAGACAAAAAAAGAGCAAATTTCGAATAGAGGGCGTGGCACCTCCCATAGCTTCAAAGCGCTTTACTAAGCGAGTTA
Organism: Tricholauxania praeusta; assembly: GCA_949775025.1. Classification (NCBI taxonomy): domain Eukaryota; kingdom Metazoa; phylum Arthropoda; class Insecta; order Diptera; family Lauxaniidae; genus Tricholauxania; species Tricholauxania praeusta. The sequence goes on from OX459029.1 coordinate 146,651,130, forward strand.
CTTAAGGAAATGAAACCAAATATCACAAAAATGGTACGAACGATTTGGAAAAACTCTAAACTAGAATTTGGCGAAATTCTTTAAGTGGGCGTGGCATCCGCCATAGAAAAAAAACTATAAAACGCTTTACTGCGAGAATTATTAAAAGAAATGAAACCAACAAAATGCAGGAAATGGTTCTGAACAGCATAAGATAAAAAAATAGCAAAATTTAGAAAAGAGGGCGTGGCACCTCCCACAGCTTCAAAACGCTTTGCTGAGCGAATTACGTAAGGTAATGAAACCAAATTTTACACAAATAGTACGAATGATAAGGAAAAGCTCTGGACAAGAGCATTGTGAAATTCTACAAGTGGGTGTGGCACCCTCCATAGGGATAAAAACTTTAAAATGCTTTACTGCGAAAATTATTTAAAGTAATGAAACCAAATTTCACTTAAAAGCAAGAAGTATTAAGGGCTAGCATCAGATAAAAAAATTGGCAAATTTCGAAAAGAGGGCGTGGCACTTCCCACACAAGCAAAAGCTTCAAAACGCTACACAGGAAGAAATTTAAGTTATTTGGTGGAAGACATATCTTTTTAATAAAAATTTATACACAGCTCAATTTTCGTGAGCACATTCTTTCGAAGCAAGAGGCAGGCCGCTTGTTGACCTAGTATATTCAGAGACTTGCAGTTTTGAATGTCAAGAAAGACTACTTGATGGCAGGCTTAATTCTTTCTTGTTAGGAACACTTGTATAAAGTATATGTACATGTTTGCTACCCTTTTTTACGACATAATTATTTACATGAATAAATGTCACATTAAAAACAGAAAACATTAAAATTCTAAAACTCACCGATTTTATATAAAAAGTAAGCAGAGTGTCCCTTTGGCCAATTTACAAACTCACCTAGAAATAAAAGAGAACATCATGTGGTTAACAAAGTACGTTGTAACATTTTAATTAAAATTTATACATTAAAAAGTTCTCATAACGCTCGAAGGCATGAAAACAAAAATTTTAAAATTTAACGAAATAATTGCGGTAACTTTGGGGCAAATAAAGAAATGTTGTGCTGAACGATGCCGTAAACGACATTGAGTAGTTTTTTTTTTATTTTTTCATTAAATATGTCCTTGTTCATTTCAACCACACCATGCCACGGCACATTAAGCAACTAACATGTGCAACGAATATAATGTGTTAATGTTGGAAATCTCAAATATTTTATCAAAAATTCATTTTCATTTTTACTGGGCAAACTAAGAAGCGCAGATCTTCACACTCCTTAATAGACAGACAGACAGACAAGACAGGACGTTGAAAAAAAGGAACAAACATAATTTCTCTGCCATTAACTTTTACTTTCGCAAGTGTGTCCTTGAGTAAGGATAAACAAGTAAGTCATACATACGCGTACATAAATACATATGTATGTGTATGTACGCAGTTGTGTGTGCGTGTGCATGTGTGTCTGGCGGCAGGAAGACAATTCTCATATTACCACTTTATGATAATAGAATGAAAAGAAAAATATCATAAGAGAATAAAAGAATAAAAGAAAGAAGCTACTATCAAAATGAGCATTTTTTATGTCTATATTTTGTTGCGCGTACTCTCTGCAAAAAACATTTGATACACAAGGACTTACCAAAGTGGAAAAAACAAAAGAAGCCAAGAAAACAAAAAAGGCATCGAAAACAAAGACTTGAGCTTTTCTTATTTTTATCAGTTAAAAAAAAATACAAATAATGAAGGGCTTCAAAGGAATTTTGGCTTAAAGAAACCCCAGAGAATTAATATGACGCCGCCGAAAATTTTGCAACATATGGAAGACAGCAAACAAATACATAGAAAGATACAGCAATAAGTAAGACGCACAACACACACAAAGGTTTGCGACATTATCATTTTTATTATAAGTATGCGCTCTAATCTAAAGAAAGATTTTATATGCCATGGTTGAGTTTTTCGGCTTTTTTCTTTAGTGTAGGCTTTTCTCAGCGGTATACCTTTTTTGTGTCTAATTTCGTTAGTACTTGAGCTTTTTTCTTTTCTTTTATTTTTTCTTTTTATATTTATCCATTTTTTTTTTTTTCAAATATTCAATGAATTTTTGTTTGCTACTTTTATAGTCTGACTGTTGCGCCTAAAAGTAGGCTGCTTTTATTTTATCTGCTGCTACTGCTCTGGCGAGTCTACTACTTGTGCTTTGAAGTGTCCTTCTTGTTTTTTTTTTTGCTTTTGATATTTTTGTTGTTGTTGTTGTTGTTTGTTATTTGCCAAACAATGTTGTTGACAAAAGTATTATAAAGTATTGTTGCTGTTGCCTGCCCGACTAGTTATTGCTGATTGTTTAAATTGAGTGTAAGTGTTTGTATGAGACACAAGAGAGAACATAAATATTAAATGAAGAGTAAAAGGTCTTGTAATTTAAAAGAGTGAAAAGTGAAAGCAACTTAAAATGAACGAACGAATCGACTTGACAAATTAACCACAAAGCGACGAAATTGTGCAAAAAAGGCTTTTAATTTAAAGTAAAAGAGATTAAAACAAAAAGTTTAAGTTTTCTTTTATTTGTAAAGTAGTTAAAACGCAAACAAAAGTTATTTTATAAATTGATTTTTTAAATTTCTACATTTAATTTAAAGCAAACGGAAGAGTACGGTTGAAAGTTTTTAATAATGTTACTTATGTTAACATACAGTCCCTTGTGAAGGCCTCTTGCTGTTTTATAGTAAATAATAAAAATTGCAGTTACGATAAGTAGATTATTTTTATTCTTGCTCCGTGTGCTCTTTTAGATGATTTTAATTTTACATAACATTTGAGGATAATATTGAAGAGATACATTTGTGTTTTAAATTCAAAAATAATCAACATTGATTTAAAGTGGTTTCGTATTTAATCCAAAGTGACAAATGTTAAATAAAATAATTTAATTTCAAATACATTGAAACTTCAGAATGTAATTTTAAGTTTTTTACGATTGAAGTAAAGTTAAAAAATATTATTTTCAATAGTTTTGAAATTCAAATATAATTTAAAATTGTTTGTGTTGAAAATAAATCGAAAAAATGTTATTTTTACAATTTCTAACTTTAAAATTTACAGTTTTAAATCAAAAATAAAATTTTCAAATTTACAATGCATTTCTTTCTGAATGAATGTTTTGCGGAAATATTCACTAGCCCAACAAGTAGCATTTTTTGCAGTGGATGCTATTAATGCGCAATTACAGCGCTTTTACAGCTGTATACACCTAAAAGAGCTGTAGAAGTGCTGTAAATGCGCATTAAAAGTTTCCTCTATCAAAAATGCTACTCGGGAAGAAGTGACAACGGGAGATTTTTTGAGTCGTAGACCCTAGATAAACTTTTACGATAATTAATTTACTGAAAAAGTTTTAAAAACCTAAGATTGCTACAAAATAGCTGCATTTTATTCACAACTCACGGTTAAATATTTACCGCTAAGTTACGCGTAAAATTATAGCATGCTGCTAAGTGTCAGCGCAATTTTTATTTTGTATACTGCAGATTTTAAAAAGAAGAAGTTTTGCTTGGTTAAAAAACAATTGCTTAAAATATCTGGCGGCGAAAAGAACCTAAACATAAAATAACATAGGTATTCGCACATATGTTTATAGTAAGCAAGTTGGCGAATAAAATAGCAAGAAAAAAAGCGATTAACAAGGAAAAACATCAATAAACAGTAAGATAGCAGGCAAAAAATAATAAACTCGAAAAATTGACACATTTGCATATACGAAGAGCGGAACAGCAACTAGTATCAATACAACCATTTTTACAGCAGCTAGAGCGTAAAGATTACCATAATCATATATGCAAAATGGCAAGCAAGCTAACTAATGTATGAGCAACCTAGCTATGTTTATCAAATGAAAGAGCGAAGTGAACGAAGTATTTGAAGATATGATCAGTATTTTCAGCTTGAACTGTCGGTAGATTTCATGATAGAAGAGAATGTTCAAGAGTTTTGTAGAAACCAGCAACGGCTAATATATTGCTATGTATTGCCAGCTTGAAGTGTCGGTAGATTTCGTTGATGAAAGAGAATGTTCAAGAGTTTTGTATAAGTCAGCAACGGCTAATATATTAGATGATTTAATATGAGCAAACAGTTGAATTTATGATGTGTGGTCGAAAGGATTGCTTTTTATATTTAAGCAGGAAAATTTGAAAAATATTAAGCTCTATGTATTTAGTAACAGTTTTAAAAATAACGAGCTGATTACCCACCCTGTATGTAAACTTTTTGATTTTAAACATAAAATTACTTACATTTGTTTGGATATTTTCAGGCAGAAAGTAAACACAAGTCAATTTTGAAAGTATAAATTTTGAGAGATGTGTTCTCTTTGTATACATATTATTTGTTAGCGTACTTTTAAGGTACAAAACGCTACAAGTTAAAAAAAATTGTTTTACAATCTTTCTGTGTAGGCTTGTATATATTTTGCCAAATTAAGGTGCGTGTTTTAACAGCAGTTGCAGTTAAAAATTATATTCGGTCTTAATCTTCTTTCTCTTCTTCATTTATCACTTATTTCTTATCACATTTTTCGATATGAGGGATTAATTATATAGACAATATTTTGCGTTAAAAATGGGATCAATTTGCTATTGACTTTCAGTATATTTATCGAATTTTTGGGAAATGTGATCATCGTTAGGCTTTATTGGATCTTACTGAAATCCAACTAAATATTTCTGTGTAAAATACTCCAAGTTGTGAACAAACAAAAGCCATATTTGTTTAAAAATTCATGTTGTCTGTCACACTTTCGTTCACAACAACGATGCTTTTACGCCTCATTGATAATCACAATAAGTGGAGCAAAAACAAGCTATAATACAGCGTATAGCTTCCTCTGATAGCCGGTTATGTGCGGTGTAAAATGTAAGAAAATTTCGAAGAGTAAAAACAGGGCTAAAAAACACTCTAACACATTTATAAAAAGCACGAAAAAGGTATTATTTATAAATGAAAAAGTCACTTTTATTAATTATTATTTATTTTTTGAAAAGGCTTATTTAGTGACAAAAATTTTTTGTAATAAAAAAAGGGCTAAAATTAGCCCTGAGGAAGCAGTCAAATAAACTGCGAAACGTCGGTGAAATAAAATTTAAACTCAAAACAAAAAATTTTATTTTATTATTTTATATAATTATTCTTAATTTTTTTTTATTACAAATAATTTTTGTCACTAATAAGCTTCTTTAAAAAATAAATATGAAAGTATTATTATTTAAATAATTAAAAAATATTTAACCACATTCTTAGTAATTATACTCGGGGAAAACTTTTTTCAACACAAAATTTCATCCAAAATGTCTCATAAATAAAAAAGAAAAACAAAGAGAAAAATTGAAATTATAAATTCCATTTAAAAACATGACCAAACAAGAAGAAAGCCAACATTTATTGCTGGCAGCAATAACAGCAATAAATATCACTGGTAAAACAATTTGTTAACCTTTTTTTTTTTTCTCAAAAGCACAATTTGTGCAAAGATTCATTGAACAAGCGGTTATATTCTTCCCTCGGGTAAACCAACCCTACTTATTTCACAACGATTATCAAAAACTAAGTAAAATATGCAAAAATATTATTTCAATGGAAAAATGTTGTTTCTGTCTATCTTAATGTTTGTGTATGTCACATTTAGCATGAACATCATTATTATCATTTCAATGAAAACTCACGAGAATTTTATTGAATTAGAATGCAAACGAAAACTTTGCATCAATAAATGACTTAACTCGGCTATGATTTAATAGTTTTGTAATTGCTTCCTAAGCCATTTAGAAGATGTGAAAATATTCATACACCTACACTGTGTTGTTTTGACATGCAAATTAAAAAGTAAAATTTAATTTTCTGCTTAATTAAATATTAATTTGATTGCTCATTTTTCTGTTATGGAACATGCAATAATTTCTTAGTTTAAAACAAGTTAAGAATTCAAAAGTATTTGCAGTTTTGAAGTGAAAAAAAAATCAAAAATAAAAGATACTCTAATGCTTAGATACATTCAAAAAAATAAATAAAATTCGTTAAATTTCAATATATATTTTAAGTTCATTTCGGTACACTACTGTAACAGTCAACGTGACGTATGAGTAACATTTTAATTTGGAAAATTTGAATATGGAAATGATTTATTGTTTATGACCTCTTTTATTAAGAATTTTCAAAAATTTATAATACTCTTTCTTCTCTTCTACTTCCAGATGGATCTGGCTGTGCCACCTGAGCTAGAAGAGCTCATCATCTGCAGCTGCTGCCATTTGCCATTTAATGATAACGATTCCGTACCGAAACTTTTTACATGCCGCCATTATTTTTGCCTCAAATGCGTCAATTCATTGCAGCAGGAGGGCAGCGATGAACTCTACTGTGTGCACTGTTGGAAACGCACCGAATTGCCGGGACCCGATCCCAAGCCCGACAATCTGCCAACATATAATGCGATTTTATATTTGACACAAAATTTAAATACGTTAAGTTTAAAATCGCAAACAACGCAGCAACATCGAGGTAGCATACCGAATAGTAGTGGTGCTAGCGGCGGCGTCGGTGGCAGTGGCGGCAGCGGTAAACAGCGTTCCTCATCAACAACATCGACATCATCGAACGGTGGCGGTGGCGGCGGCGCCGGTAGTTGTAGCGGCAACAACAACGGCAGCAATGGAAATCTCAATAGTCTCGCCAGCGGTGGCTCATCGAATGGTAATCAACAACAACAACAACAACAATGCGATATGCAAAGTAATAGCAACAAAATAAAAATGGGTGAAAATTGCATGACACATGCAATGCCAAATACACTGTGGTGCAGTAAATGCAACATTTTAGTTTGTCGTGCATGCGCTGCATCGGAGGAACATCGTACGCATGCGGTTAAAAATCAATTAGAGGCTAAAGAATCCATACAGTCGGATATTTCAAATGAGTTGCTATCGATGCAAAAGACATTGAACGAAGTGCAGCATTTGGTTTTGAAGCAACGTGATTTTCTGCTCAAGATACTTGAAAGTTGTACCGCATTGAAGACACAAATTGAAACGGAGTTGATCAATCACATTCCCACCTTGGAAATTGCCGAGATGCGTGAGAGTTTAGGTAAGGCACGTCTTTGTCTTGATATGCTGGAGAAGCAGACACCGGCAGAGGGTCTTAAGCTCTATACAACATTGCATTTGGAGAAGCAGCGTCTGATGGCCAAGTACCAAGAGATGTATCTCCAGTGCAAACTGGATGATCTGATACGCAATTATGGTTATGTTTTCGATTTTGATTTAATTAAGCAAGCGTTGGTGCAATTGCATAATTGCGTTCTTAATGGTGGTGGGAATTTGGATAGTTTTGGTTTTGGTGGTAGCTTAAGTGGTGGTGGTGGAGCGAGCGGACTTAATGGCTTGACAACACATCATAATCCGGTATTACTGTTGGCCAACTATTGTATATCTCAGTTATATTCACGTCAAATGTTGTTGCTCAAGCAACAACAACATCAGCAGCAGCAGCAACAACAGCAGCAACAACAACAACAGCAGCAGCAGCAACAGCAACTGTTGAGCAATGGCGGTGCCAATAATCTTTCAACGACTTCATCTATACTTGGTCTTGGCATTGGTATAAATGGCATTGGAAGCGGTAGTTTTGGTGGTAGCAGCTATGCGCAGGCGTTGCAGCAAAATCATCATCAGTCGAATACCATTCAGCAGCAGCAAAAGGTAAGTGATGACCTATAAATTGACTTGGTAGCTGTTGAGAGTGACCCGTCCGTTGTTGTATTTTTTTCACGTTGTATTTTTGTATCAAAGCTTTTATGGCCGCTGCATCACCTACTTTCTGCCCGAGCAGTTACTGTGTCACTTAATGTCATAATACTAATCATTATAACGGGTGATTTTTTTGCTATTTGTTTTTGCAGTGTAAATTTTTTGACACCTCACGCGTGATTCGTATCATGTGTCATGTGCCAAAAATGCTCAGAAAGCTTTGCCATTTCACCATGACTAACAAACGAATAGCATTTGCAAATCATTGAATTTTGTTATCAAAATATGGAGAGTAGTATGCCAAAATTGGAGTTTACGGATGAATCGCCTCAGGCGTATCGCGTGGGCAACATTTACATGAAATAATCTTTAAAAAGTAAATGGCAGGAATTGATGCAACGCTCCAAATAGATATTTCATTCACTTTTGTAAATTTTATGTTCTTTTTTCATTTTTCAAAAACCAAACGCTTAAGAAATCACTGTTTATAAATAGACGAAGGCAAAACAGTTGCCTTTTTTTTAACTGCCATAACACAACATAATCCGGACATTTTTTTTTTCACACGAAATGTTGTGAAGAGCTGTAGTGCCGCACGTAATTTACTTTTCCAATAGTAAGCGGTGCCACGCCTTTAACAGGAAAATATGTTTCCATGATAGACCGATTTTCAAGTAATTCGGTATGAAAATAGGTTTAACGTTAAGGAAGAGTATTATATATAAAAACCCTTCGGTTTTCGGTGGGCGTGGCACCGCCTCTAATAAGAAAAAATGCTGTCACAGCTAAGCTGTTGAACCTATTTTAATAAAATTTGGTGTTTCATTTCTGAGGTAACATATATATTTTTAGTGGGCGGTGCCACGCCCTTAACAAAAAATATGTGTTGCTGCTAAACTAATGGATCGATTTTGATGAAATTTGATATGGAGATAGAGATGTCTATAGAAATAGGGCAACATGAAACCCTTCAAGCTTAGAAAATTCGACAACTTGAAGATAAAGAAACTTTGATTGATTTGATTTTGTTGGCATTAAAAAATTTATTAAAATATGATGACATTTAATTAAGTAAAATGGTACTGAATTGATACGTATTGTCAGTATAATGGTTGAATTTCAACTACTGCGCGAACTATAATTTTATTAAATTCCATTTGACAACCTTGTTGATATGCAATTTGTGGTTTGTATCGTTTCAATATATTTTATTGGAAAACTTCACTGAATACTTTGCTGCCGGCCTAGCAAAGAAAACACACGACTTTGTACAAAATTATTTTTTACTCTCCAACTATTTTCTAACATTGCGATATAGTAAGATTTCTCAACATATCCAAAATGCGCTTCAGTTTCCAGTTCGACCTGTTCATTCGTCGCAAGCCTCCTTCCCTGGAGCCACGTTTTTAAATTTGGGAACAGCTGATAGTCGCTGGGGACCAAATCTGGAGAATATGGGCGATGAGGAAGCAGTTCGAAGCGTAGTTCGTGCAATTTTGGCCATGGTTTCGATCGATTTGTGAGCTGATGCATTGCCTTGCAAAAAAATGATTTTTTTTCTTCGATAAATGGGACGGTTTCTTATCGATTTCATTCTTCAATCGGTCCAATAATTTACTGTAATAGTCGCTGTTGATTGTTGATGAACAATGCCACTTGAATCCCAAAAAACAGACGCCAACAACTTTCCGGCCGTTTGTTGAGTCTTCGGTGGCTTTGATGTACTTCCACTAGGATCTACCCACACTTTTGCTGATTCTTTCTGGTGTATAGTGGTGGATCTATGCTTCATCCATGGTCTCTATTTTACGCAAAAAAATCAGTCGAATTTTGTTTAAACATGTCCAAACTTTGTTGGGAAGTGCGAACACGTTCTTGTTTTTGATTTATTGTTAACGAACGCGGCACCCATCCTGCAGTCAACTTTCTCATTTCCAAATGTTCATGTGAAATTGAAACCAATGACCCACTTGATATACCTACGGCTGTAGCTATCTCACGCACTTTCACTTTCGAATTGTCTAATACGAAATCATGGATTTTTCAATACATTCTGGAGTGGTCACTGTTTTTGGTGCTCCTCCGTCGTGTTCATTTTTTTTTTGTGCTGATTCGACCTCTTTTGAACTTTGCAATCCAATATTTTACGGTTGAATACGATGGAGCAGATTCACCATAATATTTATTGAGCTTTTTTTTGTTTCTTTCGCACTCTTGTTTACGCAAAAAGTAATGCTTAATCGAGGCACGAAATTCTTCTTTATCTATTTTTCTAACAATACCAAAAGTTATATAAATGAAAAAGGCACTTTTAATAATCATTATTTATTTTTTGAAAAGGCTTATTGCCTTTAATAAGCCTTTACCAAAAGTTGTTTAGAACAATGTAACGTCACTACTCGTTGACAGATCGATCTGACAGTTATGGTGTGCTCATGTTAAGGTTGCCACCCGTCAAAAATGTCATGCATTTGAAGAGTGGTGGTGGAATCTGGCAGCATTTTGAACGCCCTAGTAGAAGATTTAAATTTGTTTCTTTCATGGAACATGCCAGGACAACCAATTTAAAACTGCCAGATTCAAAAATCATATTATCGACTCATTTCATTTCATATGATTTTACTTTGCTTTGTAGATAATTCTGGAAAGTCTTCGATTGGGTGTTTTTTCAAAAAAAAACTTTACACATCACAAATTTTTCGTTTAATTTTCAACCACCAATTAATTAATAGATAATTAAATATCAGCTATAATTTCTTAATTAAATTTTCATTAAATTATCCAATTAACTGACACTACACGAATAATAACATTTTCATTCATTTACAGGTCTGTCCCACATCACCGCGTGAAGCATTACCAGTGGTGAAATCCTATGCTGATATAACAACTTCGTCACCTAAAGCAAATCAACAACTACATCATCCAAGTCAACAACATTTACTACAGCAGCAACAACAACAGCAGCAACAACAGCAGCAACAACAACAACAGCAACAACAACAGTCCAGCCATGCACAATCTAATAATGGCTTCACAGACATCGCACCAATAGGGACACCAATTAGCGGTTTACGTTGCGCTTCAAATCTTTTTCCTACATCAGCAGCAGATTTAAATAGCTTGGGGCTTAGCATGTTTCATTTGCAACAACAACAACAGCAGCAGCAACAACAACAACACCAGGCACAACAGCAGCAGCAAAATCAAATGATTGCTGCAACTCAACAGCAGCAGCAACAACAACATTCCAACAAATCACCCACCGCAGCAGCAGCTGCCGTTGCCAATATGCTGCTTAACCCCAGCGTGCACGTTTATCCCATTTTCTACTTTAACATCGAAATTAATGGTCAACCATCGGGTCGGGTCCTCATCGAAGTGCGCAATGATGTTGCACCCAAAATGGCCAAAAATTTCGGTGCACTTGCCACACAAGAGTTGGGCTTCGGCTACAAAGGTTGTCACATTTTTCAATGCTGGGAGAGTGAGAGCATCATAACGGGTGATTTTGAATTAAATAATGGGCGTGGCGGACGTTCGGTTTACGATGAGGGCTTCTTTATGCCGGATGATACGAAAATTTTAGCCATACGCGGCTCTGTTGGTATGCGTCGCAGTCAAAAACGTCATGATAATCTCGGTCTGGTGGGTTCACAATTTCGCATCATTTTGAGGGAGATGCGCGGTTTTACTGGGATTTTTGCATTTGTTGTTGATGGTTTGGATTTGGTGGAGAAGATCTCACAAACTGGTGATTCGGCTGGAAAGCCACAAAGTAGCGTTGTTATTGTTAGTTGCGGTAAATATCAGTTGGGTTAGAGAGGGTCAAGTGTGAAGGGAACTAAAAGTTCATAGTATGACTGGTTACGTAGTGTATGCGGTTTTATTTTGTTAGCATAGGAAAGGGTAATTATTTTCGTAATTTTAAAAAAAAAAATATAACGATTTTTTAGTGGTTTTTAAGGATTTTTTTTTTAAACTAACATTTATACAGACGAGTAATCGCACGCACGGCCCCGTTGCAACATTGAGCTTGCGCTGGGCAAACAAAGCAGAGTAGTTGTAGAAAAGTTCAGGTGTTCACTTATTAAGAGATGTTTTCGACGAATTTATTGAGAGAATCGTATGAGAAAAGAGAATAAGCGAAAAGGAAATATGAAGCAGCGAAAGTGTAGTTGCCATTGTGCAACGTTATACGTGCACCAAGCCACTCTCGTTTCTTTCACTCTCCTTCTTATTTTGGAAATCGTGACCATTGTAATAATGTGTTGAATGCTTAATGAAAAGCCAAAGCAAAATCATTTTCACAACGATAAATAATCGATACATTATGATATCGATAAATTTATATATCGATAAATTACAAAATCGACACAAAATCATTTTCACAACGGTAAACAATCGATACCTTTAGTAATCGATAAATTTATATATCGATAAATTAAAAAATCGATACATAAAAATAACAGTAGATTTCGATATCGATAATTTAATATCAGTGAATAATATCTTATGGGCGATATAAATGAAATGTGAGAATATAATGATCGATAAATTAAATAATCGATATATTAAAATATCGATAGTTTCACCATCGACATAAAAAAATAACAATGGATTTTGATATCGATAAATATTAATATCAATAAACAGTATCGTATACGCGATATAAATAAATTGTGAAAGTGTTGATTAATCGAATATCTATCTATAAATTTCAAGATCGGCATATAAAAATTACAATAAATTTTGATATCGATAAATCTTAATATCAATGAATATTAGCGTATACGCAATATAAGGACACACTTTAATAGAATGTAAAAATTTTGAATAATCGATACATTTAAATATCGATTATTTTCAAGATTGACACATACTTGTAGCAATAGATTTTGATATCGATGAATCCTAAAATCGATGGATTAAATATCGAAAATTTTCAAGATCGATACAAGAAAATGACGATAGATTGCGATATCGATAAATCTTAATAAAATGAATAGATTTCTATACGTGATATAAATAAAATGTGAAAATGTTAAATAAACGATACATTCAGTAATCGATCCATTTAAATATCGATAGCTTTAAAGATCGATAAACAGAATTTGATACCGATAAATTTTAATATCAATGAATATTATCGTGTATGCGATATAATTTGCGAAAATTGAGATTTTCAGCAATATCTAGTGAATTATCAATCCGTTTGTATCTCAATAATTTCATTATCGTTATAAACATTTTTCGATGCATACAAATATCGATACTTTTCAATTTCAATCCATTTAAATATTGACATGTTAATACTTGCATATAAAAATAGTTATATTCAAGCTCATTAATTTCAAATATTTCGATGTCAATGCATTTAATATATTAAAATAGAGATATTTTAAACTATGGCTAAAATCGAATAACGAGATATCGACACATTTAATGTTCCCACTTACACTAAAATGAAATATCAGTATATTGAGACATTATTATGATACGCTAACATTTATATTTATGATACGCTAACATATTTAAACTTCAAGTGTAGAATTCTAGATGAGTTAAGTCTAAGTTGTAGTCAGCTAAAATTTATTCATTTCTATCAAAGCCTGGTCTATTTCCTTTGAAGCATTAGCTTTAGCGGTCAGTGTTTCAAAATATTCAAGTTTGAAATTCACAAAAATCAGTTTATCAAAGTCTCGCATACTTTTGTTCGGACCCAATTTTACTTTAAGCAAATAAGCTAATCTTCGACTAATGGGAAGGTGATGAAGAAGATTTTTAAGAGCATAGACAATAGATATAGCCATCATATATATAACATTTGTCCAAACTTAATTTCTTTCAAAACAATAGGAAGCAAGATTTTAAAAACAAAATGATACGAGTATTTTAGATAATTGGTCCTGAGCGTCTAAAAATTCTTACCAATAGAGACTATCAGCATGGGCTGGTAAAAAAAATCATATATCATTTTGATATATTTACTATGGGTATTCATGATGTTGCAAAAGTTTATACAAAGACTACATAAATGTACGTATCTGAAAACGAGTATTAGTTGTGTAAATTTGAGGCACTAAAAGCGCTCTGAATTATGAAAACTGCGCTTGGTTATATATAATATTTTTGAGGTATGGCAATTAACTCAATAAGTATACTTCACAGCATTGATAAATTTACGCAGTTTATGAGGTACATAAATGAAATTTTGTCAATTGCGTACTCGTATTATGCGAACATCTATGCGCTTTACAAAACATTTATGCAATTTTATGAATACCCTTAATACATATATCGTATGATTGTATAAATAACGAGATTTTTCACAAACACGCATAGCTTAATTTGCAGAGCTACATCTTACCATTTCATCCTTTTTTATATTTGTTTAAATTTCACTATAAAGAAGTTAACTTATTTTCAATTTTTCAGCATTAAATAAAATTTAATGTCTGAAAAATTTACTAAAATCGCGCATTCAAATTTAAAACAAAGGTACCTGCTAAGAACGTACATTATTACTAAAGTGAAAAAGAAAAAATTCTAAAAACTGTACCAACTTTAAGAGGATATTTTTTAAAAAACAAAAAAGGTTTTCAAAATTAAAATAATTATTTTTTTTAAACTTTAAACTATAAAATAAACTGCATTAAATTAATTGTGGCTAACTAACCAAAAAATAGACAGAAAAAAAGACATGTCTACTAGGAACAACTTACATCTAATAAAACGCAAAACCTTATTTTTCTCGCTTACAAAAATATAGGGTCATCCAATAAATGGTGTCATTTGGGTCATTTAATAAGAGGTGTCATTTTAAATCAATTGAAAAATGCAATATTTTTATGAAAAGTGATGATATTTTTAATTTAATCTAAATTACAAAATAAAATATCTGTTTCGGCACTGCTTACAAATGGACATTCTATTGATGAAATTTTTCATATCTTATGTATAGTCGCAAAGAAAAAATTCCATTTGAGAAATCAGACATTCAGGATTAATATGTTACGGGGACCGGAGTTAAAAACCAAAAAGGGGCTTCTCATAAAAAAAAACATAAAAAAGTTTTATAATCAAAATAAAAAGGTCATCATTTTCTATCCCAAAAATTTTAAAAATATAAACGTTTTCAAAAAAATTCGCACAAATCCACACAACATCTGGCCATGTTGGGGTCTCCGACCCCACCGCTGGTTGAGGACCCACTTGAGCTAGGCTCCGGGGGTAAATGGCGCGAAATTTAATATGACACCTCTTGTTAAATGACTCGTTATAACGAATGCATAATACTATGAAAATCTGACAGTTTTAGAGAAGATTTAAAAATTTTAAGTGCATAGTTATAGGTGCTCGTTTACACTGAAATAAGTTAGAGTATTTTTAAAGAGCAAAATTGATGTTTTGACTGGATTGAAGAATACATTTGAGTTAGGCCACAGATTAATTGATGTATCTACTGGCATGAAACATATGTTTGGGTTAAGCCACAGAATATTTATTTCGATAAAAAGGAAGTTAAATAAAACAGTTGTATTATATTAAATACTTGTTTTGTCATAAATGGTTTTAAGAAAAAAAGATCTTGACATGTTTGACATTATTATCAGCAATAGTTTATATACATAAAAAAAAGTCTTAAAATCTATGCTAACTAGCACATTAACAAACTAAATAGTAAAAACAAAAAAAAACGGGAACAAAACAATTTATACAGAAGGGCTACAGTGAATGTTTTGAGTAGACAAAGTATAGTTGAAAAGAAAAATCTCTCTATATTAAAAAAAAGTCATGAATATTTAAAATATATATATGTACGAACTATTAAATTTGAAAAATTAAAAAAACAAAAATTCAGAGACATTTTTGATTAAACAAAAATCGTAAATTATGTTGAAAAATAATAAAAATAAATTCATTACTTTCTAAACGTACGTTTTACAAAATAAATAATATAACAAAATTATAAAAAAAAAATTAAGTTTGAAAAACATCATGAAAGCAAAGTAAAAAATCATTTTAACGAAAACTACGAAAATTTGTTTTAAAAATAAAGAGCCAACAAAATACATAGTGAAAACATATATAGGGAATTTCTACATACAAAAATAAAAATAAAAGTTAAACCGCAAAATAGGCAGCACCATTTTTGGGAACGATTTTTTCTATAGAAAAATAAGCGATCTACCGGAATTATTACAAATAAATTAAAACAAATGAACGGATGCTAAGAGTTTTTAGTATCCAAAGGATATATGTACTATGTAAAATAACAATATAAGTGAAAAAATATATATATATTTAAAACAATCCATAAAATTTATCTCGATGTGTAAAAATAATTAAAATAAATAAAAAAATATATATATATAATTAAAAAATTGGCAAGACAAATTATATCATTATAAAACAGAAAAAAAATATGTAAAAATTAAATTAATTAAGAACTATATACTCGTACGTTATTAAATGAGTGTCCAATAAAAAGATTTATCCAATCAGTTTATAAAAATCTTAAAATAAATAAATTTCATAAAACAAAAAAGTTCAATAATATTATACATAATTGTATTCAAATCCTTAGCGAAACAAAACAAAACTTCCTGTAAATTGTTAGTATTAACATGATAAATCCGCTACTTGTACCTGTTGTCATAAAAACTAACGAGAGAGCAAACTCTGTCTTTCTTGTAACATTTTTCATAACTGACCATCTTCAGAAACAAAATCGAAAAAAAAAATTCACTCGAAAAAAACAAAAATATTTAATCAATACTTGATATATAGTACAGTGCTTGAATAAGAGTTATGCAAACTTTATTTTGATTTCAGAAATTGTTTTGCTTAATTTCGAAACAGAATGCCAATAACTGAGTTCAGCTATTACAGCTTTATACTTATTTAGCTATTTAACTTAGAGCTTGTTATCAAATAAATAACGCACTTTGCTAATCATACCAATATTTTTCAATAATTTTTAATTAAATTTCTGATATCTGTTGAACTAATGTTGTGAAGAGCCTAAAGGAAAAACTATAATTGGCGTTAGCACATGTCAAAACGAAAGCCAAAAGTCAAGTCCGCAGAATACGCTAATTCTAGCAATGATAATTGGCATACAAAATTTGTTTAACAGACACTGATTATCACAACAAAACTTCAATTTTTTTAAAGCAAATACACTGAAAAAAAAATCTTTTAAAATTAACAGCTAACTGATGATTTTTTTTTTGTATTGGGTACTACCTGTGACAGTAAGTAAGCGATTTTTTTTTGGCCATACAAAAAATAAGAAAATGCCGGCGGAGCTTGCTATATATGTTTTATATATTTTTTTCAAGAATCAAGATTTTTTTCTAATATAATATATTTCTTTTGAAAATTACCTGGTCCAAATAATAGACGAATCGTTATACCTCGGGTCTTATTTCAAAATAAAAAAGAAGTAATTTGAAATATGTACTTGGCAACTTCAAAATGCAATTTGAAGTTTTTTATAAAGCGAAGTTAAAAAATGTTATTTTCAATACTTTTTGAACCAAAATGAATTTAAAATTGTTTCTGTTAAAAATAAAGTGAAAAAATGTTATTTTAAATATTTTCAACTTCAAATTTAAATCAAAAATTACATTTTGAAATTTGCAATGACATTTTTTTCTGAGTCTAAGCATTAAGATTCACGTCAGAAAAATTGGGTTTAGCAAAAAAAAATGGAAGGAGTAGGTACCTGAAGCAAACTTGGAGCAAATAACAAAGACGTCATCAAAATTTTAAAATATTTTAGATGGACATTTTTTAGTCTATTTGGCAACGTTTTATCACTATACCAAATCGGAATAAAAAAAAATCATTTTTATGATTCATTATAATAGGCCGCTATATAAAAATGTAATTTCATGCACCTAAAAATATGCAATATAAGCAAAAAACAACACGGATTTAAATAAAGGAAAAAGGAACATTTTTTAGCTCAAAATTTTATCATTTGCACTTTAAAAATAAAAAATTATACTTTTTTTTGTAAGAATGCGAATTTGCTTGAAGTGGCGTACCTTGAAGAATTTACGCCCGGAGTGAAAATAATCTGTACCAATTTTTTTGGATAACGAATGTATTTTACCCAGAAAAAATTGAAAGGAAAGTCAATGATGGGGTTATGTTGCCACCCCCAAACCCTTGCGAGTGCGGTGACGGCCCCTTTCAATCCTATTTACATCACTGATTGGTTGAACCATCAATTTTTTGAAAATTTATTTTTATTTTATCATTTCCTAGTAGATTTTCTTGCTGAATTCGAATCTTGTACTCATTGTGTTGAAGAACTTGCGATTTTTGTTTTTAATAAATGGGCTTAATTGTGTCAGAAACTCCGATTTCTAAATAAACAAAAGTTAAGTGATGAACTTAATTTAGCTACTGCGGCTTTTAGCCTGCTTAGCTATTTAGCTTAATGCTTTAAGTCAAAAGAGAAAAAAACTACTACTGTTTAATTTTTATGTACTTGAAAGTGAAGAAGATTACTAAATAGTTTTTGTGTACTCAAAATTTTCATTTGTGGCTATTGGTGACAAGTGCGCGGGAATGTTCAAAATTGGTGTTCTTAAAATATTTGAGCCCAAAATTTCACGTGATAGAAAAAAAAAAGAATAACACATTAGGATTCAGCATTAAAAATAATATACGAAATGGTGAAAAAATGCAAATGGGCATTTCCACAAAAACGGAAGTTTTTGTCCCGTGCGACACCTTGGTTTTTTGCAGTTATCATGAAAACGAAAAATTGTCCAAATTCAATCTTAGCACCAATTATAAAGCTAATTAGGAGCTATAAGTTAAACCTATTGTCAAAATAAAAATCCGTTTTGTTTTGACTTTTTTTTTACTTTAAATGTGTTCGACGGTCGAACGGGACCCATATAAATAAATTTTAAGTATCGTTTTTCAAAAGATTTCGCATTTAAAAAAAAAGAATTTTTTAAAGTGCCATTGATATGACTAAAAATATCACTGCTCCTTGATCTGGGCGCTTTTTCTAACACTTTTGTAAAAACAAGAAACAGATGTTTCTGCTTCTTGCACATAAGTCCACCCAATTGAACTCCGAGATAAATTAAATTTGAAATGTTGCCTACTACTAGGCGTTTTTTCAGTTGTCAAAGCAAAGGTTAGCTGCTTTTCTTAAAAAAAATCTTTAAAAATACATGACATAAGACTACATGACACATTTTAAGTTACAAAAAAAATAATAATTTCAAAAATAATACTTAATAATTGTAGCCATTGTTATTTCTTAATTAAAATATATTTGAGTCCATGTACATACATACATACTTTACAAACATAAAATATTAGCTTGTTGCCTTTGATATATTATTTGCCTATTTAACAAAAAACTTTGAAATGCTTTAATAAATTTATTTAGTTATAACTAAAAAAAAACAAAAACATTTAACGCAACTAACTACAATATGTGAATAATTATGTGAATGCGTTTATTTATAAAAAAAAAAAAACAAAAAATTTTATTGCGAAAATCGAAACTAAGTGACTAAAAGTATTAGAAATAAAAACATAAAAATGACAAACATTTTGAAAAAAACAAAAAACCCAATACGTTCAAAACGTTAACGCATTAATTGTTTAAGTGAACGTAAACATATAATCTTAAAAAGAACATATCTAGCATTAAAAGAAAACTTAAATAATAAAGAAAGAAAAACAAAAACAAAATACAATTTTGCGCTTATATTAATTTTTGAAATTAATCACAATAATAAGGTTGATTAAAACAACATGAGAAAAATCTTTTAACTTGATAAATTGCAGCATAAGTATTTAAGCAAATATAGCCGTATACTTTAAGTCAGCAGAAAATTATTTGATGTCGTATTAAATATCATTATTAATAATGCAAACAAAAAATAGAGAAAAATCATGGAAAGCATTGAAAAACTTTATAGCAAAATAAAACAGAAAAAAACAAAAAAAAAAAAACATGAGCGCTTTAAATGTTGTGAACAAGAAATTCATTAAATATTTAAAATAAAAATTTCATTTCATTTGTTAATTTTTAATATTGTTAATTACGACGAGTATATGCTTTAAGGTATAAAAGGGGTCGCATTTAAAGGGCATTTTTTGTAATTGCTATTGAATTTATTAAAACTTTTTTAAGCTAATTTTGTTTTTTTATTTTATGAAAATGCTATCTTTTTCAAATTGTATTTTTTATTTTAGACTTTTAAAATATATGCATGTAGTATATATGAATGATTTTTTATTATATTGTTTATTCTAAACTTTGCATTGATTGGTCTCTTTACTTACTAAAAGTAATTATTTAATTATGTTAAAAGTTTAAAGTAATAGCCTTTCACTTATCCCCTGAGCGACCTTTATGCCTATAGTATATTAAAACTTAGGGTGATAAAAAAGTTTTAATGAAAACCGCTTTTAGGAATTAAATATCGGTTACTCAAGTAAACACATCACAGTTGCATTTTCGAAATTTTTATTTTCCAAAAAATAAATATCGACAATTTTTTTGTGGTAAAGAGCATAAGGTTTATTCTTTTTAATTAATTCCGAAGTTAGGAGTTCGAAAAACTTGGCACTTTATAGTTTTATTCTCTATCTTGAAAACGGTTAGTCCACTTAAACAAAAAACATTATTTCATTTAATGAAAAAAGGAAAAAGTTTAATACAATAGGTACTAAAGATATACCCTTTAAAAAAAAAATCGGTTGAAATTTTAAGTTAATCCTACTGTTTTAAAATAAAGAGAGGTTTCCCCATACATAATGAAGTAGAAAACAAATATTGATTTGATTTGAAAAAAGCAGACAGAAACTGATTTCCTCAAATCAAAGGAATATGGAATTACATTTTTGCAATGTCCTTTGTTTTGAAGGCAATTCTTTACTAAATAGAACTGAGAAAGATTTGTATTTATAATTTGTATAATATATACTCCCGGTAAGACTTTTGTTTGTTTCAAAGAAATTCATTAAAAACTATTAACATTTTTTCTATTATTCTTATTTGTTTGACTGGCTCAAGGTCCTTTATAAAGGTCGCTAAAACAAATTGATTATTTTTCCTATTATTTACAAAGATTTCACACCAAATGACATTCAGCTTAAAAAAGAAGCAACGAATACAATGATAAAAAGAAAACTAAGAACTAAAAGAGAAAAACGCAGAAAAATTGCTCAAAATTTCAAGGATTCACATTTGTTAAAATTTTCAAATAGAAAGATTTTCCACGATTTCTGCTTAACAAAGAAAAGAGAAAACATTTCAAAACACCATAGTTTTACTGAGGAAACTGACTAGTTTTAAATTAACTTTTATTTACATAAAATATACTATTGGTTTAAGGAAATGTTTACTTGAAATAAGAAAAGGCTGTCCTAAAAATTAATATTTTTTTTGTTACTTCCAACGAATAATTACTACCAGCTTTAGCTGATTTTAATGTTACATTAACTCATTTCAAAGGACTTATTGCCTTAGTGCAAGGAAAAAATTTTAAATTAATGAAGAATTTACTATAATTAAGGAAAATGTTTGTACTGAAACGAAGGAAGTTATTTCCTTGAATTAAGTGGATTTTTTAAGATGCAACTTTTGCTTTTCCTCATTTACAGTAAAATTACGTGTAAGTTTTAAATTTTCTTCTGAAAGGATATTTTCTATACCACGCTAAGGGTTGGATGATTTGACTAAGCCTATCCACATTCAATTTGACAACATTTACTTAAATATAGTAGCACTCAGTATAGCCTATTGAAGCTAATACTTGTATGGGAGGTGTCACGCCTACATTTTTTTGAGGTTAGACCGAATCACTTTTTTGTAATTTTCTGAAATTTGGTACCATTTTCTTAAATAGTTCTTACAGGAGAAGAGTTGCAACGTCCACTTATTGAAATTCGCCAACTTTTTCAATTTTTGTTGAAGATATCTCCAGTATTTGTGAGAAATTTAGTTACACAATGTGAAACGATTTGACCCATTTTCAATTCCAAGAACTATGTTTGAAGGTGTAGCCTGTGTACTGAATTTTATTTACTAATCTTGTTTGGTTTTCCCGTGATCGTGATTTGTACAGACAGACACACAGACAGATGCACATGGCTGAATTGGACTGAGGTGGTGACGCTGATCAAGAATATACATGTTACCGGCCAAACTAGTTCTTAGGATAGACTAGTTTTTCCTAGGCCAAACTAGTTGATTTGCATGCCTGTGGAACTGTGGATAGCGAAGCCGATGTTGAACAAGTTATAGATTGAAACAGATATTGGAGGATGTTAATCCTTAGCTGCGGCCGCATACAATGATATTGATAGTTTTATTGTTTTACTTTGCTACTATCTTAATCTTCACTAACCACAGTGCTTTTTCATTAAAACTTGATTGCATATCTTTAGGCTTAACGGTAACTTGTTTGGCTTAAAACTATTTTGGCCGGTAACATCTATACTTTTTGATACCTACCACCCCCTTTCCTATTCGTTACAAACGGAATGACAAAGTGAATATACGCTGAGTGTAGGGTATAAAAAAAATGGCAACCCTCTCACAATAAAGTCTGGAGTTAGTAAACTTAGAAAAAAAAGAATATGTTACAAGCAAGATCGTTCGTTGTTTAGGGAGAGAGAATTATTAAACGTTCGTTATTTAGAGTAAGTAATGCAATTATTTGACCATCCGTTCTTAGAGGGTTCCTTTATACAGAGCATTCATTAATCCGAGAATCTACTGTATATAATTCCAATTAAAATTTTTTTTTTTTTTAAAGGAAACTAGTTATTTCCAAGAAAAATTAGTACAAATAAAAAAAAAATTTTTTTTTTTTTTTTGAAGTGCAAATGTTAGGAATATAAATTTTACTGATCCTTGAGTTATCCTTAATATTTTCAAAAAAAAAAAAATGTGTTCCTGTTTTTTTATTTGAGTCCTCTATTTGAACAACCATGTCTACATTTTGTGCCTAAAAATGTTAGGATCTTAAACTATGCAACGCTGCGTAGGGCTACTACAAACACAGATGCATTTAAAAAAGTGGCCGCATACATGCTTTTTATGGCAAATTATTTGACCTTTAAATGACTGATTGAAAAAATTTATTAAACGATGGCTATAACCGATAAAAATAAAGACTATTTTTGAACTGAGGAAAATTCGATTTTAAGGGTGAAAAATTACTCAGTCTAATTTGGTGAATCATAATCAGTGAGAGATTTTTTAAGCAATTAAAAACTTATTTCAAACAGTAAGTAATTTACATAAGCGGTGAAGAAATTTCATTAAGCAACATAGCTTCGGCGAGAAAAATTTCAATAAAGCAGCAAAGAGAACAACTCAAGTTAGACGATAAAAACCGAAATTAAGCGACAAAAAGTCAGTAAGCATCAAGAAGTTTGCTGGATTGGTAAACCCTCTATGATGCTAAGACACCAGAAAGAAATTGTATAAAATGTTCAGCTTGATTATAAAAAGATTCCCCTACACAAATAGCCATAGACTTTGGAACTTGCTTCCTTCAATCATAACAAATTCAATTAGAAACAAACAGAGCTTGCTCAAAATACAACAACAAATGAGTGATTTTTCAACACAATCCGGTATTTGAGTATCGGTGGTCTTGATTCAATTTGTTATCAAAAATCTTTTCCAATTTTTATATTTTTTTAAATATATTTTGACATAAGAATAATGTGCTTCATTCGATTGGAATATCACAAATACCACGAACATAACCCGTCAGAAAATCCAAACTAAATTTTTATGTCATATGAGGTAACATATGTATTCAGCAGGTATTGGCGAAACAAAGTATGCTGTCGTCAGCATTGATAGGTACGTTATTAAAAATGTAATTCAAAGGCCTTGCAAAACGATATAAGTTGTGGTACTATATTTTGAAAATTTTTTACAGATTTCTGCTTATGCCCACCATTAAATGATATATTTTCTCCCATGATATTTATATCATTTAAAAGTTAATTTTTCCAACTTTAGTCTTTGCAAAAGATAACACAGAACAAATTGGATTGGGGACCCCTTATGTTAAATCAGAGTAGGACAAAAGCCATTTGTAGTTATATCAAAATTTTTTTTTTTGCTAAATAATTTCGTATTCAGTTCATTTTTTTCAAAGAGATAGAATTTTTTTAAGTACTAATTATTGAGTAGAAAAAAATGCAACTGTTTTTTATTTAAGTCACAAAGTGACAAAATTGAAAAATAAAAAAAAAACGCTTGAACTTCCGTTACAAAAACAATAAAAATCAACCGTTCCAAAAACCATAATTTTAACATAAAATGAACACGCATACAAAATACAAGGCACTCGAAATAAACATAATTCAAAAAGAAATAATAAATTAACTAACGCATCATATACATACATACAAACAAATTTATATTTTCAGAGCAGTGTAGCTACATTTGTAAAGGTAGAAAAATTGAGCAGTAGCAGTAAAAATTAAGAAAAAAAAATTGTTTTGGAAAAGCGTGTACCTTAGGAAAAAATAAAATCTCAAGGCAAACAAAGGAAACAAATACAATTATTAAAGATAAAACAATTTCTACACTCAAATGCAAACAAAAAAAATATAATATAAAAAAAAAATAATTAACAATAACATATACAAGAAATACAAATACAATGAAGTGTCTTTCAAAAGCAGTTTATGGAATAGATAAAAACAAAAAACAAACACAAGGAGAAGAAAAGCAAATTTAATAAAAGGAAACATTTTTCACACATAACACATTATAAGTCATATATAAAATATATACATACATACATACATATATTTTTCTATATAAGTATAGCAGCAAAAAAATATACCATATATGAATAAAAAAACCAACGTTAAAACTCGATGTTTTTAAAAACTTAAAACTAGCCAAACATTTAAGCGAAACAATAAAAATTAAACAAAAAAAAAACAAAAAAACTTTAGTAAAAATTTTAATATATTAAAAATATATTAGATGTTTTAAATGTGTTTAAAATTAAAATAAACGTTGCTTTACATATATGTATTGATAGAAAGAAAGCAAGTAAACCAAACACTATATATATTACTCGATTTATGTATTGTAGTTATCGTATATATTATTTACTAAACAATAGAAGAAAAGAAGAAACAAAAGCAAAATACAAATTAAATAACGAAGCTACAAATTAACGTATGTAATTTTAAATTCTTTTAACTGTATGTCTCCGTATAATGAAAAATGCATATATTGAATTTCTTCGCGTAATGAGAGAAAAATTACAAAATCATTGTTTAAAACTCGAAATTTTTACTAACATTGTATTTATGTATGTATGCAGTTAAAAAATGTTAAATATAAATTAGAGAAAAAAAACAAAACACAAGACTAATATTTAGTTTAAATTTAAAAAGCGTACGTCAAGAAATCGAACCGGAAACCGAAAATACGAAATTTAAAATAGTTTTAACAGATATTTAGAAGAAAAAATAAAAAAACAAAAGAAAATATATTCAAAATGTTATAGGAACGGTTATAGAACGACAGAGCTGGACTTTGTGGAAAATGAAAACGATATGAAATATATGAAATGTATGAGCCATGAATGGTATTTTACACGAAACAACAGACCACCAAACTTTTTGCATAGCATTTGGATTTTAGGCGATTAAAAATCAAAGTAATTATTTTTTAATATACTTTTTTCGATTGTTAAATTTAATTTATAGTAATGCCTTGCAGAAAATTAAAATAAGAGAAAAAAAACCATTGAAAATGAATGACAACTTGTCATTTCAGTGAATAATTGCATTATATTCCGATGTATATAGCAAATTTTATTATTTCCGAAAGAAAAAGAATTGAAAATGAAAGATTTATATGATTTCGTCTTCCATACAATTTTGACCTTATTATATATTTTTGTTTTGGACATACTTTTCGATCAACAAAACTTGTAAGAATTGCAGGTCTTATGAAAAATTTAGAGAACATTTTATTCGGTCGAATATGTATATTAGCAGCGGGAAAAACAATACAATAATAAATTAGCTTAAAAGCTAAGAGACGAAATATTTAGTTTCTTAAGAGATATTTTCTACAACATGTGAGAAATCAGTCATTCATGAATCAATCCTCTGAAAGATTTTACTATTTATTGATTCTGTCGTAAGGTATGTCTTCCCTATTGTATTTGTACAACATTTGCAAACAAACAGAGGTATATCTGAAGGTGAAGGCCTTAAAATCCTAACACAACTTCAATATTACAACTCATTAAAAAACAAAAAATTGCTCTCAAAAGGAAAAATATTTTTTGCTCAATCACAATCCAAAATATTCAAAAAAAAAAAACATAATTTCCCCTAACCGGAACTGTCAAACTATCATGCGCCCAATGAATAAGTACCCACAGAACATCTATCTGTTCTTGCCCCGTTCTTGCGAGAAGCTGAATGAAACATAGTGATATAAATCATTCTCTGAAAGAACTTACTAACGTACTTCTTAGTAATATCATCAACAGACACTCTTTACATAGATAAATTTTACAATGGAGGATCTACTAAGTTCATTTTTTTTAGAAAACGTCATTGAAAGTAAAAAAATGTTCGTTTTTTTGCACGTTGTTCGATGTTTGTTGCTACACATACGCGGTTCAACGAAGGCGTAAACGTGGCAACGTTTCAACAACGAACAGAAATTAAAGTGAGTTTGATTTTTAGTCTCGTTGTTTTGACATATTTTCAATGAACAACGAACAACGTGTATATAAGCGGATAAAAGTAATACATGCTCGTTGTTTTACACGTTGTTCGATGTTCGTTGCTACACATATGCGGCTCAACAAAGGTGTAAACGGAAAACGTGAGTTTGATTTTTAGACTCGTTGTTTTGACACACATATTTTCAACGAACATTGAACAACGTGTGTATGTATAAGCGGATAAAAGTAAAAAATACCGATGTTGTTCGATGTTCGTTTCTACACACACGCAGTTCAACGAATATGTAAACGAAAAACGTAGCAAGGTTCCAACAACAAACAGAAATTTAAGTGAGTTTGAATTTTAGTCTCGTTGTTTTGACATATTATCAACAAAAAACGTTTGTGTAAGCGGATAAAAGTAAAAAATACCGGATATCTATGTATTGCTGGATTTACATGCTCGTTGTTTTACACGTTGTTCCATGTTTGTTGCTACACATACGCGGTTCAACGAAGGTGTAAACGAAAAACGTGGTAACGTTCCAACAACGAACAGAACTTAAAGTGAGTTTGATTTATAGTCTCGTTGTTTTGACATACATATTTTCAACGAACAACGTGTGTATAAGTGGATAAAAGTACAAAATACCGAATATCTATATAATTCTGGGTTTACGTGCTCGTTGTTCGATGTTCGTTGTTACACATACGCGGTTCAACGAAGGTGTAAACGAAAAACGTGGTCTCGTTGTTTTGACATATTTTTAACAAACAACGAGCAACGTGTATGTAAGCGGATTAGACATTTAAGTTTTCAGGAATTTATTTAAAAATAAATAAAAGCCATCCATTTTCATGCAAAATAAAATCAAAAGACCACAGTAATAGAGATAAAAATAAAAACCTTGACATTAAAAAACGTTTTAAGAATAGTAAACATAACCAGTCAGTCTTTTAATCTTTTGTTCCCTTAAAATGCATCCTTTCGGTTTTCCTCAGCTAAAATTTAATTCTGATAACACGCCAACTATTTTTAAATATATTTTTTTAAAAAACTATGCTATAGCAATTTTTCGTTTGCAAATTTGATTTATATTGCAATATACTATTTATTCCGTAAAGCCACAATAAATTCGTTTTTTTTTTATTTAATTACAAAACTTAAATAGAATTCGATGCTATGCAAAATATCGCAACACACTAAACACATATTTATGTTAAATTTTTATGCTGTTATTAAAATTGAACTACAGTAACTATATGAAAAACAAAAGCCTACAAAAGTACTAAATGTAATTTTAAATGCTGTAACTTTTACATGAAAATCAGCCCACCCAAAACAGCAAAAAAATAGATATATATATAAAATATTACAAGAGGTACATAAATACAAACAACGTTTCAGGTGCAGTCAAACAGAATACTAAAACAAATACTGTGAATACAAAAATCGTATAGATTAGAAACCAACGTAAGCTTCTAAAAGCGTTAAACGAACTAAACATATATAAAACAAAAATAAGAACTAAACTTAAGACATACTTTTAGATCCTTTAGCAAACACATTTTTCACATTTTAATTTACATATATTTATTAAAAAAAAAACGTACAAAAACAACAAAAAAATAAAACGATTTAATATGCGACATAAACTAACACACCACAACAAACAACAAAAGATGTATGTACGAATAAAAGAGCGTTGACGATGATGGTTTTGTTAAAGCTTTCAAATTTAAAAAGAAACAAAAAAAAAATGGCTAAAAATTCGGTTTTCGAAAATCGCATTTGATATCAGACAATCTCAGAGCGCAGATATTTTGGTACAAATATATTGTATGTTACAATTTATATATTGTTGGAAACTATATGTATATAGTGTCGTACAGAAAAATATTCTGTATGATAATATATAGCTTAAACAAAACAATATGGAATGCAAGTTTTTGTAAAATTAAATTGTAAAAACGGACTTGTGTAAGTTGTTAAAGCTTGATACGCAAATGCAAAAAAAAAAAAAAAAATTAAATGAAAAACCAAATACAAATAAAATAATTTAATTCGAACAGTCTTAACTTTTCCAGTCGTTAGAAATTTACAGTATTACAAAACTATGTTATGTTTCTTTTACGTTTTGTTACCCCGTTTAAGTATGAAAAAAAATACATTTTTTAACAAACAGTTCAAAACAGGTATTTTCATTGATACACAAAGAATTTAACTTGAAATATTAAAACAAAAAAACGATAAAATAGTATCCAAAGCCAAAGAAAAATCGAAACCACTCTTTAGATGTAAAAGTCTTATATAAATTTATAGAAATCACTATCGTTCGATGTTTACAATAAAAGCAAAAATATTGAAAAATAATTAACTTGAAGTTATTATAATAAAAATTTTAAAACAAATCAAACTAATATAAATGTATATGTTAAAGGAATAAAGAAAAATCAAAACGAATAAAATGATATCTACGGTTTAGTGGTGTTTTTATTGGGATGCAACAATTAATGAAAAATGAATTAAATTTTATATATTCAAAAGTATATGTAAATTCGGGATCGAATTTGCTTCATTTCGTTACTCAAATTTAGCTCAGAAAAGGCTCAATGTAGCGAACTCTTCCAAAGCCAGATTTGACATTTAAAATTATATCTACAGAGTTCAAATGTTCCAGCTGCACAAACTTTTTGATTTTTTTATATGTACATATTTCTAATAAAACAGCTTTTAAGTCACACTATTAAAATGTAGATAGGTCCTACATGTAGTGGCGTTACTAGAGGAGAGGGGCAAAAGGGGGCCGTCGCCCCTGCTATGTGCCTTAGTATAGATTGATTAGATTTATATTATTAAAACAAAAAAAAATATTTTAAGGTCCAAACATTTGACACCCTAATTGTCAGAGCTGTGAAAGAGTGCATTAATTTTCAATTCAAATCCTGCCAAAAAAGCAGCATTCAGAGTACACCTATTTAGATTATGCAGATTTCAATGCCATAAGTTTGTAGCCTTTTCTATCACAAAAGAATGCATTTGTTCTGGTGACGTCACATTTTTGATTGGAATTATTATTGGAAGAATTGTGATTGCATTGAAGTCACTTCAAATCACTTTGAAATCGCTGAAGTCACTTGAAGTCGTTGAAGTCACTTGAAGTCGCTGAAGTCACTTGAAGTCACTGAAGTCAGTTTCTCTGAATTAATCAGAGAAACTGAGAACTTAGAAATCATCCCTTAAATTACTCTCTTGCTAACAGTTGAAGTGAACGGTTGTAATATTTAACGTGTTCAATCATTTTCTTTTTATGTACGAAAATTTCTTCATTATTTCAATTAAATAAATTAATTTAACTTTTAAACAAAGGAATCGGTTTATTTTGACATATGTTTTCTAAACTTATATATAAAAGTTTATATTTATTCGCTCTCTTAGACCAAGAATGCACAATTCGAAGCTCGTTCAGCTCCTCCAAGCTAAATCATTTCAGTTTCAATCACCGCATGTTTTTTATTTGTGTTATTTTGGCTTTAACGCACCGGGCTCGTTCAGCTCTTTCCGTTACTCAAGTTAAATAATATTGGTTCGTTATCGTCGCATGCTTTTTGTTTGTGTATTTTTGTCTTTAACGCACTTACTCAAGTCAAACATTTCGATTCGCTATCGCCGCTTGCTTTTTGTTAGTGTAATAATATCTTCAATGCGCCAGCTAGTTCAGCTCTTTCCGTTACTCAAGGTAAATACTTTCGGTTCGCAATCGCTGCATGTTTTTTGTTTGTGCGATTCAAGTCACTTGCTTTTTATTTTTTTATTTGAATGCAATTAGCTTGCCGCAGCTAATTAGAAAATTTTCGTCATAACTAATTTTTTTTTCTCATAATATTTTTGAGTGTTTTACCAAAACTGCTGTTATAACCAGCTCCCGAAGCAGATTTTTGTGTACATCTCTGTTTTGGACTAAGGTACAAAAAATTTAGAGGTGTCAAAGCGCCATATTTTCAGTGTTTGGATCAAGGTATATTTTCATTAATGATCACATATCAGGCTTTGAATTTATGCAACTCATTTTAGGCAGAATTGAGGGAACTTTAATTGGTTACCGACCATAATTCTATCTTAACTGGAATTATGAAAAGACGCTTTCAATGAATAGATAAGCTATAAGGAAAAATGCAAAGTAAAAGATGCATAAAAAAACCAGGAGCTCGTGGTAGAAAAGGATTTATCAAAAAACAGAACGAACTGGCAAAGTACATAAGTATGTACTTATAAAAATATGCTGTTGTCATCAAATGTCTCACTTAGATAGATTCCTTAAGCTCTAAGACTTACCTTATAGTAAACATCCGGTACATACTGCTTATCAGTTGATTCCCGTATATAACCCAATTCAGGAGCATCTTTAGTTGGTATCAAGCAATCATCACGCACCAATGCCATACATTGAGCTGAAACACCATAACCTTCCATATGAACTTGTTTAGTTTTGTCACCTTAGGATGAATAATAAAAATGAATTGAATTACAAAACAAAAACAGAACAATCAAAATAGAATCCAAACCTGTAACACAAACTGTAACAAATTTCGAACCAAAATAGCCGTTTGATGCATATTTGCATGGATTTGGATGACGATTTTGCAATTCGCCAGCCGTGAGGCACTCTTGCGCAGTAAGAAAATGAGTTTCAATGCCACGCAAATGCTTAACAGTACCAGCAGCAGGATCATCAGTAATGAGATCAGTAAAAATCCATCCAATCTAAATTGAAAGAATACATTAGTCAAAGATTGAAATCTTAAAATTAATTTATGATTTTGCGGAAAACAACCTTCTTTAGACCCAAAGACTTTGCCACTTCTTCAATATCATCGCCATTTTCATCAACCAGCAATTTGATAGAGTCACGAGTTGATTCTTGCGGTGGCTCATAAATTGCTGCAACAGTTGCACGTATACCCAAGGGTACATCATTGTGAGCTTCATAAGTACCATAGAGAAAGCCCATGCGCTGATGACCTGTAGTGCGCCAATAGTTTAAAAAGCGCTCCACAATTGATGTATTCTCAAACATCACATTATCGACATGACGATAAATTTGACGATTTAATGTTATAGCCGATGGCTGGCATTTTGAGCAAATACCCTTTGGCCATGGTGGATGTTCACGACAACCGGACTTAATGCGACAATTAATATCGTCGAATGCAACATATTTGCCACGGTCAATGCCAGATGTTTGCTTGCGTATGAACGAATGAAATGAGAGATGTTTAATTTTTTGCTCTTTCAAATAGGAGTCATCATATGGTTCCAGCGGTGAGCAATGTACGCAGCGACCAT
Organism: Tricholauxania praeusta; assembly: GCA_949775025.1. Lineage (NCBI taxonomy): Eukaryota > Metazoa > Arthropoda > Insecta > Diptera > Lauxaniidae > Tricholauxania > Tricholauxania praeusta. The sequence goes on from OX459029.1 coordinate 146,683,004, forward strand.
TTGCAATGTGATGACATCTAAAAAGTAAAAGGATATAATTAGCATTTTGAACAGAATTTTTAGGAATAATTTAACATTTTTTAAATAAATTTTAAATATGTTTGTAAATTCATATCATAGCATCATTTTTCTAATTAAATTTTATTATATATCTTAACATCTTAGCTTCAGGAAAATAATTTTTAAAAACATTCTATTAAAATTAAATCTTTTTTATCAAAAATTATTCCAACTATTTTTAAATTACATGAGAGGCACGCAGTTGTCTATTAGATTTAGTTACGCTATCACCGATGAATATTGAAGCTTCCTCAGAACTACAGAGCTTTCCCCAATTTGCGAGTAAGAAACATGCAATTCGATATTTTCAAGTTGCGAATATAATCTCTCCGGAACGCATACGCGCTAATGAAACGTAGTTTTTCATGTAGTTGTAAACATCTATTAAACATTTAAATTTTAAACTAAATTAATTGGTGTATACAAAACTGGAAAGATTTCTCCAGCGATCGAAAAAAAATGGAAGGTTCTATTGGTTCAGACAATGACCCTTGATGGATTAGTAGCAGATAAAGTAAGTATGAATAATTTAATAATCCTTATTCTCGATACGATTTACAAAAGAGAGGGACATTTTATTTTTACAGAAAGGAAGCATAAAAAAATTACAAAAGAAAAATCCTAGATACAAAAAAAGTCGCCTGAAATCAACTTAATAAAAAACAAAAGTTTTATTTTAGTAAATTATTAACTAATAAATTTATTTATATATTTTGCATTTATTCATTTAAACATGCATGCATTCAATTATTTATTAATTTGTTAAGAAATTTAATCATTCGATCAATCATTTAATCATTCACTATATCATTCAATCACGCTTTAATTCATTCATTCATGCATTTATTTATTTCACTCATTCATTCAGTCGTTTACAATTCATAAATTCACTCATTCACGCATTAAGTTATTCATGCAATCAATCATTCATTTACGCATCAATCAATTTATTCAAGCATTTTTCTACTCATTCATGCATTCACTTATTAATTCATTCATGCAATTACTCGTGCATCCATTGATTCGTGTATTCTTTCATTCGTATATTCATTCGTTCATATATTCACACATTCACTTATTCATTACTTCTTCGTTCAGTCATTTAATTAAGCATTTATACATTTAATCATTTATAGATTTCTTAATTGATAAATGTATTGACTTATTTACTTATTATGACCTATACACAGAATGACGTATCTGTCCGCCTGTCTGGCTGTATGTTTGTCCGTATCTTTGTGGAATTAACGATTAACCAAGCAAGAAAACCAAGCATTATAGCTTAGTGAAACTTGGTGCACAGATTACATCTTCAATTATAGCTCATAGGTTGAAAATGAGCGCAATCCGTTCACGGATACCACCTTTTACCCTGGAACTGTATCTTAGTTTTTAAACGTTCGTAGAAATGACGAATACCGATTTTAAACAGCTTTAAGCGATTTTAACTGAAAAACTATACACACGAAATTACAGCTTATTGCTTATCATATTGTCATATTGTCATATTGTCATATTGTCATATTTCTGGAAAGAAATAGGGTAAATTTTGACACTGGGTGTAGTACCTTGAAAACATCAAAGTTTTTGAAACACTTTGCAGACAACGTTTGTTAAGTTATCAGTCACATTTCACAAAAATAATAGGAATAATTACGACTAACACTAAACACAGAGAAGGCGCATTTTGGCAAGAGGGCGTGGCACCTCCCATACAAGCAAAGGTTTAAAAACGCTGTACTGAAAGAACATAAAATAATAAATATATTTCACACAAATACTAGAAATAGTTCAGATAAGCAAATGGCTGGCTTTTAATAAAAAACTAAACCTTATGCTCACTGTAACTCTTGCCAGGTAATAAATTTATTTATTAATTGATTTTTAATATAAAACCTAAGTTTGTGGAATTATTGATGTTTTTCTGTTTACTTTTTTTAGGCAAATTACAACCCAAATTTAATCATAAAATTTATTTAAAATTATAAAAAATTAAATCTGAAATCTTCTAAGTATTTGGTGCAGAATCCACTAAAAATTGTAGTTACTTCGAAACATTGTCGAATTTTTTGAAAGGTATTATCTTCCCAAAAAAAACTTAAAATTCTTCGAATATACATCGCAAAAATAAAATTCCGTGCTAATTTGGTATTAACTGCTTTCCGAGATTAGTTATCATATTAACTACTAAGCTACAGGCTGCCGAAAGTTCGAAGAACTTAAATAGTTTAAGTGGCGGAGGCAGAATCGCGAGTAGCAACGACGATGATGAGGAAGACTTTTTCAATTCTGTGATTAACTCTATAGAAACACCTAAGAGTCACAAATCCTTAAATAGCAAAGCTCAAAATCTAGAGGCTAGATAATCAAATAACTTGTTCAACGATGCGGCATTCCTCGGGGAGCAGATATTCATAAATTTGTTTATTGAATATAATACTGTTATACCCTCAAGCGCTGTAGTTGAAAACCTTTTTTCCACGGGCAAAGATATTTCAACGTCGAAACGAGCCTCGCTATCAGACGAGAACTTCAACATATTTATTTATGTTCATGAAGGGGAAAGTCCACATTGTGCCAGATGACTAAATTACACACTCCAATTACACACGTTTTTTTTTTGTTCTTAACTTGTTAATTTTCAGAGACTAATCCAATAGTTTTTATAAGATCACTAACGAAACTATATAAAAAATGCAATTTTTATCACGTCTTAACGGATTAACGATTAACGTTAACTTGCGTTAAGTCTTCCGAAATGTAACGCTTTAACGTTTAACGAAGTTAATTTTTTTAGTAACGAATTAGCGATTAACGAAGTTAACTATTTGATTAACGGTGCCCAGCTATGCCTGAGGCCCTATATTTGTTGGCAATCCAAAATATTGCTACTATTCTAATTATTTTAAAATTTTTACGTACAATTTAAGATCACGTTGGCGTTTAATCAAGCCATCCATTTTAGACAAAACAATGTCAACATCATCCTCCACAATACTAGCGGAAGCTCTAAACCCATTGCCATCTGTCTGAGCACTTGAAGTTGTCGGATAATCGATTTCAAAATTATCAATAGCGGTAGTACTGGTACGCTAAATATTAAAAAAAAAAACAAAATAATCATTTAAGGATTTCAGTAAAAAAAAACGATGAATTTCAAACAAACTTACTCTAATTGAAGAACCAGCCATTTGCTTTAAGAAAATCATATCGCCATGTTTTAGATGGGTGCCAACTTGCTGCGATGGACTAGCAAGTAGCTAAATGTTTATCGAAGTGAGAGTTAATGTTTTTTAATAAAATATATTTAAAGGAAAAACCATACCTCTTGAGTAAAATTACGCTCCTTAAAGATGCCAAATCCATTAACTTTCATGTCATTTTGTATTGCTTCAAAGAGCTCTTTCAAATAGGCTTTAGGTGAGATCTCAATGCGCTTTATGCCTTCAGGCGATTGCACGCGTACAAGCTATGAGAAAGAAAAAAACGTTTCAATAGTAAAATCAAAATATAAAGATATAATTTGTTTTGTTTCAATTATTGTAATTTTTTTTTGCTATCCCAATTTATAGCATCTCCACGACACCTGCCAAGTGCAAGTTCAAGGACAGTTGACGTTTTTTGGTTATTTTTATTGTCATCGTTGAATGCAAGTCCATAAGCGCATGTGCTGTTAACGCTTTTATGCAATAATTTATTAACCACGCATTCATTTTTTTTTTTTTTTTTGAAAAGATGTGTCTTATTTACTAAGAAATGGTACCACGATTCGAATGACATAAATTGCAGACGCTTACCGATTGTTTAAACATCACAAAGAAGCGATGTCTCACAAACGCATACAAAATATTACGTTTACGATAAAACAAATTTTCGATTTCCATGGTAGCTAGCGACGTCATCTTCGTAATGATTTAGTTTTTAAATTTTTCCCAAACAATACTCTAACAATGTTTTGCTTGTGAGGTGTAGCAAAGTGCTACTATTATATTAGCTACGGCTAACATTCAAGTCCACTTCCTTTATTCACCAATTTCCGTAAACGACTAATTGCTTTTTTAAAAAATGCAATGTAGTTTTCTTAAAAAAAATGCGCCATTAGTTTTTGCATGCTTGGGAGTATGTTTGGCAAAAGGTCAAACATCTCGAAGACGCTTGTTGCGCTTCTTTGTTTTGCTTTTCTTATTTCGTCAAGTGCTAAAATTTAGGAAGATAGCTATAATAAAAATAAATGGAATAAAGGAATCAAAACAAAAGCTGTACTGAACAATCGAACAATTTGTGATTGATTTTATTTTCAGGAAAATGTTTCTAAGCCACCCACATTCACATAGAGGGACTCTTTTAATCGATATTTTTTTTTTAAGAAGTCTTGTTGAAGCTGAAAGCCTATTGTTGAGCTTTCACTGTGAAGGACGGTACTAAATGAACCTTTTATTAAAAATTAGCTAAACAAATTTATTTGAATCCCACACATGGACTCGAAAGTAGACAAAAAAAAAACTAATTTTTAGGTACTAAACCTCGAATATTTCAGAATTCTGACGTGATTTGTCAATTGTGAGGTCTGATTCGGATTCAGCGCAAAGAATTATCGAAAAACGACCCTCAGCAGCTCAATAATTTTCATCAGTCACTTATTCATTCACATACCTTTTTAATAGAATATAGATTTTCCATACAGGTAAAACAAACAGGCTTCGGCGACCACCTTTTAAAATTGAGGTACAGAGCTGCGTTTGCAAAAAAATAATAGACATTTTTTGTTCAGAGTTTCAAAAGAAGTATACTTTCCTTAGACTCCGATATCATTTAAAATACGGCTTGCGAGAAAAATTGGAGAAACAAAAAAATATTTTGGGTTTAAGAGATTATTTCGCCTGACAACTATATTTTCGACTTCAAAAGAATGAACTTTTACAAGTATTTTTAGAAACGGTTATGATTTTTAAAATAGCATAGCAGAATTTGCATAATCATACTGATTTATATTTTTAGTAAATTTTGAACTTTTGTTCTTAGGGGCCATCCGTTAATTACGTGAGTCAAAATAAGGGAGGAGGAGGGTCCAACGAAATCTCACTAAGGGGGAGCGGGGTCAATGAAAATCTCACGTCAACTTTTTAATGCAGAGAGTATACATTATTAAAGTTGATTACATTGAAAAATTATAAGGGAAGTTTCACGAAAGGAAGGAGGGTCCCGTTAGAACTCACCAAAACTCACCAAAGAAAGAGGAGGGTCAGAATTTTCAAAATAACACCTCACGTAATTACAGCTGTGGACATGAAAATAACAGTACGTTCATCTAAATTTTGTAAAGCCTCATATTTTTTTTATTTAAACAAGCCCTAAGTATCAATTTGTACACGAATTTATTACTAGGGGTTCTGGGCTTATGGAGCAGCTTAAATCTCATAATAAAAATTTTCATCTCTGTAGATAACGGGTTTTGAAGTATGTTACCACGTTTTTTTCGCGTAACATTAAAATAGCAGTGCGATTACATTTTTTGAGTTTTATTGAAAGTGTAATTTTTTTACCAAAAATGTTAATGAAAGTAAGTTCAATATTCTTTATTTGTAATCTTTTTATATATAACACTTTAAAATAAATTAATTTATTTTAGCTTTTTTGGCCACAGTGGGGCGCGCCAAACATTGCACTACTAATCACCGAAAATTAATAATAATAGAGTTAAGCTACTGCAGCTATTGTAGCCTTCTTAGCTATTTAGCATTGAAGCTTTATACCATGTAAAAAGCTTATTTAATAAATAATGGAATAGAAAAAATTATCATGCACATTAATTTGTTATTTATTTTATAATTTTTTCTTAGCTTTATCGCACTTTCTCAACATACCCACTCAGGTCATATGTATATATTGCATGAATGCAATTGTATGGATTTAATCATATGGTCTAAGGGATAAATGTTAGAAAAAATTTACCCAGCATTAATTTTAAAGTTGAGGATAGAAAGAAAATCTTATAAAGATATTCTAGATATTATATCGTGCTCAACAAAAAAATACAATTACCGCTATCAAATATGTAGAAATCAGGAGAGAAGAGCTGGAAAACAAAAAATTTCGCCACAAGTCCTTGGGCAAATTGTGGTGTCGTCCAAAAAAGATCCAATGAAATCGGCTAGACAGATAAATTAGGACTTAAATCTTCCCTAGTATAGAGTAACATATCGTTTGGAATTATTTCGACGTAAATACTCTGATCCATGATATTTTTGATCCTCAGTGTTTAACCGTTTTTACAGTTTATTCTGGCTCATACTCGATACCGGGTGGACATCGAACATAACGTTGTGAGCCAGTGACACCGTACAAAACGATTTTAGACTCATCGCTGCAGAATATAATTCTGCATTTGCCGATGATCCAGTCAACATGTTTCCTTGCAAACTGCACACGTTTTTCTTTGTGTTTTTTATTAAGTAGAGTCTTTTTCGCGAACTGTGAGCTGATAATCCTGATTCTAAGAGCTTACTCCGTAGAGTTATATTAGATTTGTCTGCCTAGCTCATTTCATTGGATCTTTTTTGGACGACACCACAATTTCGCCATCGACTTGTGGCGAAATTTTTCGAACACGTCAAAATAAAGCGAAAATGTTTATAATGTATCCAACACCTAGTTTGCTAGTCACAGTACTTTTTACATTAAAAACCATCGTCAGATCGTCAGATCGCGGCGCTACGGAAATATTAATTTTATTGCATATTATCAAAATCAAATTTTTAAGTATCGATATCTCGAAAATCCAACGAGTTATCGATCTGTTTTATTTAACATTTTAGATTTATTTTGACGTGTTTTATCGAAAACCATTGCCAGCTCTCGGCGCCACGGATATCGTAATCTCCCCTCAATTGGAGCCCTAACTCCCATCGCCTAAATTAGTTTAATTGCATATCCACTATCGCCTATTTAAGTTTGGCGCCATTAGCCCATTTCAAATCCCACCATGGTGTTCCAACTTCTCCAGCCATCGCTGAGCTTCTTTAGAACAACAGTAAACAAAACAAAGACCCAACAGCTGCTGTTGCTGCTCTCAACTTTCGGCGGCACTCGGTTTTTATTTTGCTCAACCACTGTTATAACAATAACAATTGCCAACACAAATACAACACCACCACGAACTAAACGAAGAAGCAGAGTGAAAGCAAAAAAAGATTCCACTGACAGCTGGACGTTTTTCTTTTTGACAAGTCATTCTTTGCTGCGACGGAAGTCCAAAACGTAGCACAGTCTGCATTTCAATGCGATATAAAATTAAATCACAAATGATTTTTTCAAAAAATCAGACTACGCACGAGTGGCTGTTGAAATTAAAGACTAATGAGTTCATTTTCCAAGCTAAATATACAGCTGTATGCAAAAACAATTGATGACGCAGCCGAAGAGGCAACAAAGAATGCAGCACGTAGCTGCCGGCTTTTTGACTCAGTCGTCAACGTTAATTCATTTATGGACTTTTTAGGCTAAATCGAATTTCTCACTTAAATTTTTTAAATTTTCATTTAAATGTGTGATGGGGTACCATTTCCATATTCATTGGACGCGAGGCTGCTGCGTCACTTACGATTTTTTGACTGCCGGACTGCGACATAGCGTTGCTTGCACTCCTGCTGCTGCTGCTGCTAATTTTGCTTTGTTTGCTACGTTTCTTTTTTTTATCCAGGATTTTTAAATGGTTTGCCTCCGTTTTTGATAGCAAAAGAAAATTTCCACAATTGGAATGAACTTTTTTATAAATTTAATTTAAATTTGTTAAAAACACAAATCGGAAAAACTCGCGAAAAACTTAACCGCGACGAATGAATAGAAGAACACACGCGTAGGGAAAAAGCCAGACAGACATAAATGTTGTAGGAAAAAAATATCGCAAATTCACCGACGTCGGCTTTTTTGTTGTCAAAAACACAATGACGGATTTTGACATTTCGTTTTGTTCAGCAAACAGCTGTTTGCTATTGTCATTTGACTTTTTGGTTTGCGGTTGCCATCTGTTGGTGTATAGCAAAATGCAGCGTACTTGTGCCCAGTAAACAAAGTGAACGTTTTTGGAGGTTTGGAGACGATTTTTGCTATAAACACCAAAATTTACTGAAATTAACTATTAAAGATAAACCAAATATACCAAACATATACTCAAAACGCGCCATATGTACTGAAAATTCATCCATTGTACCGCATGTACCATGCCGCATATTTTGCACATCGCAGTACTGAAAATGCCATCACTGTTAAAAATCAGCTGATCGAACAAAACAAAGTGAGATAACCGTTTTAATTCAGTTTAATATTAATTTGTGTTAAATGAAAGTTAAATTGAAATTTTAAAAGTTTTGTGATTCAGTGCATTTGTTGTTTTATAAATCTAGTTCTTTTGTGAATATGCCACGCATTTGTGAAATGAAAAATCAAGGAATGCAAAGGAAAATATTTCCTTTTTTTCTACTGCTAAGGACGAAGGCAAGTGTCGCGGTTGGATTGCAAGCTGTGAAGCTTGGACTTCCACGACTCGTCCCAGAATTGCCAAGAACACTTCGACCACGGAGACTTCTTCAATGGTCGTGACTGCACTAATAAGAACAGACAGTTTTGTGTTCATTGTTTGCCTAGGTGACGTCATTGGGCTTTCTTCGAATAAAAATGAAGGTCGGACTGTAGCAGTTGAAGGTAAGTGCTATAGCCTTATATTTTTAGCATGACATAGAAGAAATCGATTTAAAAAAACATATGCAACGTTGGCTGTTCCATGAAAAAATCACGGGTCAGGTTGCCGACACACCCGAAATGTTGGAACGAGCACCTGCACATAACCTAAAAATTTTCGCCCGCTAAAAATGTCAATTTTATCGATATAGATTTTCAGTAGTAATGAATTTCAACTCATTGTCCGAATGGCTTCGCATTGACCGCCTGGACCAAAACGTTCATCCTGTAAACATAAGTATTTAGAATATGTATTTTTTGAAATTCGTTTCCTGAGAGATCATGTCACCTCCTACAAAATTCCTAAAACTTTTACCCATACAAATCAAATATTTAACTTTGAGCTATCGCCCAGGCCAAACTGACAATCTCAAAAACGTGAAAATTGAAACAAAGGGTTCCGAAATAATGAAAATAGATGCCATTTAAGGGAGACCCTTTTGTTAATTCGAATCCTGAGGTGGTAGTTCAAATTTTGATTTTTCTATACAAAAACTCCATTTCACCGGGAGATAACTATTTTCGCCCATTGACAACCCTATTGTGTTGACTATTCTAAGGTGACGTCCAAATAGGGAAGAGAAGGGTTCGGAAAAATCTCACCAAATCTCACCAAGGGGAAGTCAATTAAAATCTCACGTCAACTTTTTAATGCAGAGACTATACATTATTATAGCAGATTACATTTAAAAATTATAAGGCAAGCGTCACGGAAGGGAGGGGGGGGGGGGGAGGGGTCCATCAGAACTCACCAAATCTCACCAAGGAGAGGAGGGATCCGAATTTTCAAAAAAAAACACCTCACGTATTTAATGGACGGCCTCTAAAGTGTGATTGGTATAACATAGTTTTCATAAAAGCTCAAATTACTCATCATATTACAAACATTTTCGTTCTGTAGCAATGTAAACTCATTAACTCCATATTATGATTGATTGTAGCTGGTTCAACTTAGAATCTATGGTTGAATGATAATGTTGTGGTTAGTTAAATAAGCAATTATTCGCAAGCATAAATAGTTGATCAATCTCAAAGTTGGTTGGTCGCAAGGGTTAGGGTACTTCTTATTTAAAATTACAGTGGCAGCACAGGGGGATCTAGTTCAGCAGAATCGAAAAGTTTCAAGTCAACATTTACTTTAATTTTTGAAAAAGCAATTTCTAGTTATTTTAAATTGTTATTTTTAAATGAAGCAAGTTTTAATCTGACAACAAGATTTTTTGTGATTTTTTCATGCTTTTGCTATATTGCAAATAGCATATAAAGGTTGATTTCTTAAAAATAGTGAATGAAATATTTATTTCGAGCGATAGATCAATTCGTGCCATTTACTTTTTAAAGATTATTTCATGTAAAAGTTGCCCTCGGCCAAAAATGAGCTTCGTCGCTGAAGAAAATTTTTCGATTTTTTCGATATTTCGACATTTCTCACAGAGCACGAATTTCGATAATAAAATTCTATGATTTACAAGCACTGTTCGTTTGTTAGTCTATTCATGGCAAACCCTACTGAGCATTTTTGGCGTTGACACATGTGACGAATCACGCGTGAAGTGTCAAAAAATTTACACTGAAGAAACAAATAAACTGCGTTATTAAACAATACAAATAAATTTTTGTTTGGGTTAAACTTTATTTCCTTTTTTTTTCCTGCTCATTTAAGTATAGCTTTTTCAGAAATTTTTCAATTCGAGCGACCGGCTTTGTCATAAAATTCCAGGCTTGGCCCTAGTTTACCTGGATCAAAAAATAATACATATGTTAGGGCCAAATTTTCGTTATTACAAAAATTCATAGTTCCTTTTGGACGGCCTTTAGTATAAAGTTGGTTACCATTTTTTAAATTTTTTATTTTGGTAGCTTATGTTAATATTTTTCCAATAATATATTAAAATCTTTACACACGCAAGCCATATTTGAGCCATGGCAAACAGTTTAGAGGTACTTTTTGATTGATTGAACAAAAAATACTGACAAATCCAAAACCGTTGGACATAATCGCTTACAGCCTTCAGAAATATTTTCGGGCTTGGTGAGATTCATAATCGGTACGTAGTTGTTAAGCAACTTCTATACGAACTTAGATATTTAAATTCATCATTTTATTTTCAAACAATCATTATTTGAAGTGGAATATTTTAAATATCACACAAAAAAAGAGCCAGTGAACCCAAAAAAATAAAATACGGATTTTTCTATCCCCAAGACAAAACTTTAAACAAAACTAAATAAAATCAGAAATGTTGAACTGAGCTGACCTTCTCTTTGATGTGAAATGGGCGTTATTATTTTCTAATATAACGATGATGTACTTGAACAAGAACTGCAACAAAGGATACATTATTGTTACATTGCTGTCCATACAGCAATAGCATATGCATGTTAAAATATTGATTGTCTTAGATACAACTGAATCGATGATCTTACCCAAAGAGAAAACGTAACAAAAATGTAAAATGCATACCAGCATGAATGGAGTACATGTTTTTTATTACACAGGGAAAACAAATTGTACACAACGAGATTTGGTAATATTTAACAAATAGTGTACTTTTAAAAAAATGTATGCTCTTTCCAATGAACTTGGTCCCGTTCGTGTAAGATTTGTCTTTCACGAGTTATAGACGAAACGATCTAATAAAGCATTCTTTCCCATGTAAATCATATGGAAAACTAAAACAGTTCAATGAGGCACCAGTAAATATTGATGCGAGTATTATGAGCTCTTCTTGCACCAACATTTTTCTTTCATATACCTGCAACTATTAATCCTGTTTGAAATGTTTGTTTCACCCTAATGTCACATATACCACAGAATTAAATTATATTATTTTGTTAATCAAATATTTGGTAATAATACTTACTTACTTACTTAGGTGGCCATAACAACCCGTTACCGGGTTACGGCCGACCTCAAAAGCTCTCTCCAGGCGATAGGTGAATTCCTTGACAACTTCGAAAGTATAGTTGTTCGCAGTAACAAAGGATCCAATACGCCGCGTCTCCCTGTTTGTGGACAGCATATACTTTGTTTTGCCCTCGTTCACCGTCAAACCCACTTTCGCTGACTCTTTTTCGATAGCAGAGAACGCAGCAGTAACATCTCGCTTACAACGTCCAATGATATCAATATCATCGGCATATGCAAGGAGCTGGACACTTTTGTAGAAAATAGTGCCATTACGTTGTACACTGGCTCTTCGCAACACCCCTTCCATCACAAAGTTGAAGAGGTTGCAGGATAGTGGATCGCCCTGTCTGAAACCTCGTTCGGTATCAAATGGTTCGGAGAGGTACCTTCCTACTCTGACGGAGCTGGCTGTGTTGCTCAACGTCATTCTGCAAAGCCGCACCAGCTTCGCAGGTATACCGAACTCAGACATGGTGGCATACAGGCAATCCCTTATAGGGCTATCGAAAGCAGCTTTAAAATCGATAAAGAGATGATGGGTATCGATCTGTTTTTCGTTGGTTTTTTCCAGGATTTGACGTAGTGTGAATCTAGTGGCTTAGCGCCAAGTAAACCTGCGTGTTACAGCAACACTGTCGTCAATTGGTCAAGTTGAAGGTTTCTTAGTTCAACATGCACTGGCTCGACACTCGATTGACACAAATGTTTGTTCGATAAGATTTTTTTCAGGAAAAAATTATAAATTGAAAATCGCTGACCTACGAACAGATTCATTAATTTGAGTATTTTTGCGCTGGATACATGCGAATGAAGGCAAAGAGACAAAACTGTGATCGTTTCCAATAACATGCAATGTAAAAGTTTCTATGTAGATGTATCAAAAATTAAGCGCTCTTTTGATGCGTAAGTAACAATCTTGTGCTCGTCATGATGTCAACTCTTTTCCCGCTGGGTCTTAATATACTTCTGATTGTGTTTTTGTGGCAACGTGCAGCATCTGCAAGGACATCAACAAATACATTGAATTTGGGAGGGACAGTGATACTAAAAGCACTTAGCACAAAATTTACATCACAGTGGTCAAATTTTAATACTATAATTTAATAGAAACTTGTATTTAATTAATAAGAAGAAGCAAAATTCAATTTAATAAAATATATTCGAAATGTCAACAAGTAAATGCAACAAATGTGTTGGTGAAAGAGTACTTGAGTGTATTGTATTATCCCAGTAGGCAAGGGCAGGAGCTAACAGTGATTCTAGAAGGCCTTCCTTGGTAAGTATAAGGCCTTCCACCCTCCTTTCAAACGTACTTTCTTTTTTATATGAAATGGCCGCAGAAAACAGGCCTTCCTAAGCATGCTTTCTAAGACCGCTTACCGTAGAAGGACTCTCAGAAGTACTTGACAAAAATTTAATTTTAATAAATTTAAAGACTCTAAATATTAATTGTTTTTTTTTTCATCCGCGCCATCTCACTTGCGTTGATAGTTTTTGAATGACTTTACAATTTGACAAAGAATACACAAAACTCTACCTCCTTAACATAACATGAAACAACAGAAGACTAGCCTACACACCTCTCTTAATTTCTAACCATATGCATACTTTTCATGTCGTATATGTACAATGCATATGACAAAAAAGTTATGCCGAATCATAAAACATTGCAATACATGAAATAAAAAAGAAACAGAAAAGCGCTAAAGTAAATGGAGTCCTTCTTCTTTGCCTTCTAATATCAGGCCTGATAGCACGTTTGTTGTGGCAAGGCATATTATGCCTTCTGTGATTGTATTTTTATTTGCATGAAAATCTAGTTTTGAGAAGTCCTTATATAATCGCAGCAGTGCTAGCAGGCCTTCTCCGAGTAAGGCCTGGCTCATTTGCCTGCTGGGATCATACGAAGTGTGGAAGTGTGTGTGTTATATAGCACAAAACACAATGGACGAATGTACAAATGAATATTTCAAAAAGGAAATTACTTAAAAATTGGCTTTTTTTGATCAAAAATTGATTGTCTCATGAGATTAGCTCTTACGTTACTTTAATTGCTTTTAATAAAAAATTTTATTTCTAAAACTTTAAAAGAAATATAAAGCCAAAAGTCGTGACATTTACAAAACACATAATTTACTTAAAATTGTGCCAAAAATTGAGCACATTAATATATACTATAAAATTAACCCTTATTGATACTTGGCAATTAAGGGCACAGCAAATATATATATCTACATATATATATATCACGTGGTTGCAATTCTCTGACCTCAATTATTGTACTTAGTTTGTATTTTAGCCAAAAAAAATACACGCAATAACCAAAAATTCCTAATTGAAGTAAAAATGTAAATAAAATTTAATTGTTCAAAAGAGTAAGCGAGAACTAAAGCAAAAAAGAAATAAAAATTATTTCACAAAATTCATTTGATTGAATGATGTTGAAATTATTAGGTGAGGGTCGCATTTTGTATTTTTGCGTGATCCAGAATTAATTACTCGTAATTTATTATATATTTGTCTGTTAGGTAATGTTTTTTGTTTTCGATTTTTTTTTTAACTTTTTCTTTTAAAATACACAAAAATTTGGGTCAATAAAATAAATAAAAAAGATGAACTATCAATTGAGGACAACTTTAAAAGTGATATTCAATCATTGAATCGGTAATAAGAGAGCTTGATTCGTATAAGAATAAACTTTGTTGCATTGACAGTTCTATTGAAACTCGTGTTAGAAATTGTTCACAATTAAGTTATTTTTCTATATAAATCCGAATATCTTAGATTAAGTTAAATGTTATCATGTGAGTGATTTAGACACATAATTAAAAATGTATCTTACATACATATATAGTATACTGACATCTCTTGAAAGAAGTCTTTCATTTTAGAATCAATATATTTTTTTTAACATGAGCTTAGCCCATCATAGTCTCTTCTCCCACCGCCATTTATTTCAACCCGAAATCCTGCAAAATGATTGGACTGTTACTTATTTAATGAAGTATGGAAAATTATAGTCATTTATTGGTATAGAGCAGTGGTGGGCACGTAATGTCCCTACCCGCCTTCATTGCCCGAACCGTTATTAGACGCACAAGCAAGCGAAAAAAATTCACAGAATTTCAACGCAATCGAGGCACAACTGAAAACAAAAACAATACACAAAAGCATAAGCGACGGCGCCGCATTTTGTCTTGACGAATTTAGCAATTTTTTTTTTTTTCTAGTGCAATTTGATTGTTTTTTTTTTTGTTCTGTTGGCGAATTTGGAAATGACAGCAAAAAAACTTTTAAAATTCGTTTGTTGCTGCTTGATGTTGTTGTTTCGCCCTTTAGTTAAATTTCCATGCCCACCACTGGTATAGAATATTCGCTATTTAGTGTAATACCCTCCCCTCATGGGAGAGAAAAAAAGAATAATCGTTACCAACCAATAGAATATGTGACACTTTTAAGTCTTATGACCCTTAAATCCCTATTAGCTGAAGCAACATTGGCTTAGATTAAGCTTCGAAAAATATACTCAAGTTTATGAGCTCAAATTGCATAATAGTACTTGTTATAACTAAGATAATCAACCATACTCATATTAGTAGTACAGAACTTCTTTTTGGCCCGCTGAACTGCATACTTCGAAGTACAGCCAAATGTACTTCTTTGTACTGCTTTGTACTTCTTTCAACTTCTTAAAAAGTGAAGCTTTTGAAAAACATAATTAATTCTAAAATATTCCAAACTTTTTTATTCCGTCGCTATGCATTACAAAATTTTCTTTCGCCATTTCAATGATTTTTATGAATAGAAGTTGAAAAACATGTTTGTATCATGAATGAGTGCATTGTTTTTTTTTTGTCATTAATATGAAATTTCATGTTACTCTGATTTCTATATTTTTGGATTGACTTTTTCATGACTCTAAAATGTTTTTTTGGAAAGGGATGGTTTTGTACTGCTATTCAGTTGGGGTTATTGTACATTTACTAAAAAAAAGATGAAGAAAATGTTTAAAGAGCCATTCATTAATTACGTAAGTTAACTCTTAAATGCATAGCGTACCATATATGGTACGTACCTAAAATCATAGCCAAGTCTACCCAAACAACCTGCATAGCGTTAAGTTTTGCTCCAACTTGTAGAAGGTATTACGAGCTTTCACATAAATGTCATTTCAGCTTTCCGATGTCCACATTTAGTTCCCAGTAAGCTGTCAAAGTGGTCAAACGTTGTGCAAATTACAAATAATTTTAAAAGTGACCCTCATCAGTGAATTAAATATTGATAATTTCCATTATTCATTTTCATATTTTAATATTATTCATTTTTCATTAATTTCTAATAAAAAAAAAGTTTCTAAAAAAGAGTTTTTCATTTCAAATATATAGGCTTAATGCATCGTGTACCATATTTGGTACACTGCACTTCACATCACACTTTTTAAGCTTCTCCGGGAAAACGGTGCATTTCCCAGGAAAATGAATGTCCATTTCATTGTCAGCATCTGATTTTACATGAAAGAAGCTTGGTCTCCATATTGTGGACTGACCCCATGCATTTAAGGGTTAAAATAGGGGAGGATGGGGTCCGGAAAAACCTCACCAAATCTCATAACATAAAAGAAGCTTGGTCTTCATATCGGGGGCTGACCCCATGCATTTAAGGGTTAAAATAGGGGAGGATGGGGTCCGGCAAAACCTCACCAAATCTCATCAAGAGGGAGGAGTGGTCAATAAAAATCTCACGTACACTTTTTAATGTGAAGAGTATGCATTATTATAACAGATTACTTTTAAAAATTATAAGACAAGTCTCACGGAAAGGAGGGGGGGGAGCGGTTCGTAAGAGCTAACCAAATCTCACCAAAGGGAGGGAACCGAATTTTCAAAAAAAAAAAAAACACCTCACGTAATTAATGGACGGCCCCTAATATAATATTAAAAATTAATTTCAAGTAAATGATAATTACTATAAAATGTCCGAATGTACTAAAAATACTCCGAATGTACTAAAAATGAAACTTGCGTATTTTCAGAGCGCAAATGCACTGAAAAAAGTACAAATCTTATACTAAAAATGCCATCAGGGATTTGTACGCTTTTGATTTTTCTTAATCATGTAACTCATACGACCTGTTGCACTACTACAAATATATAAAAAAAATAGTGCATCTTAAACAATCAATATATGTATAACTTATTAATGGTTTGTAAAGTGAAAGACCAAGCCCAAAATTTCCTTTTAAAAGCGGCGGGACCACCAAATTTTTATTATTTTATGAAAAGTACAAAAAAAAATCAGCCTTTAAGTTATTTTATATTTATATTTATATTTATATTATTTTGCTCAAAATCCTTTATAAAATTTAATAATTCGTTATAGAATTTAATTGCAATAAAACCTTATATATGTATATTAAAACAATCAACTTGAACAAATACCATGCCCTCTCTGATTTGCGCAATTGTGCTAAAATAAAAATCAATCAACCATAATATGAGTAGGTATAAAAATATAGCTGACCAAGAAGATTTGGCTTAAAATAACAATAAAATCTAACAATATGCTACCTCGTGGTCACTTACACTCCCCACACAGTTGAGATGCTCAAGTAGGTTATCCGCAAGGCGCTAGCAACATATGTGTGCACTACATTCGTTGGAAAAGCAACAGTGAATTTGAAATACAACGACGCATCGCAATAAAAAAGGGCATTAAATGTAATAAAAATAAAATCCCTTTAAAGCAGAGTGCCAGCCAGCATATCAGCGGAATACACAGCGCGCACAAAGCAGCTGTAGAACTGTGAAGAAGTACAGAGAAGCCAATGCTGATTTTTTTCTTCTGGTAACACATTTCGCTTGAAATGTAACCGACGACGAACATAATAAACTTCTAATTCAGTGTGTAATTCAAGAATTTGCTGCGAAACAAATAAAGTATTTCATATTTTATGGGGCCTTTGAACCCCCACTAACTTGTCTGTAACGACGCTGTCACACTTGCACACACAGAGTAATAAATTGGTAGAAAAAAAAGCAATTTGTAAGCACGTACGATTACTGCAAACTCTTGTTAGATTAGCAGCGTAAGACAGAAATCTAAATCAAAATCACAAACGCATAAAAAACCCCTTTATTACAAAATGAGATTTGCAGTCAATAGAAATAAATTACAGTATTTAAGTGGCTTTAGAAGACAAAAAAAAAAAAATTTTAAAAATACTTTCAAAAGCTGGAGAAATTTATATTTAATTGGACTAAAAATATTTATAAATAGTATTGGAATCACATTAGATATTAAGTCAAGTACAATTTATTGTAAGCCTTTGAGCTAAGCAATTATATTGAACATCCAAATTCTTAGATGCTTGCCAGTATATATCAATATAGAAGTACTGGCTATATACAGTCCTAATCCATAAATTAAAGGCTTATCTTTGCAATTATTAAGAAAACCATGGTATCGCGTACTTAAAACAACAATGTAGTAACAAAAGCAAACGTAACGTCATCTCTATGCCTTTAAGTATGCAACAAAAACTAACAAATTTCATTATCTGCATAGCAGGGATTATGGTAGTCATATTGGGCAGCGCATTTTTTGAGATATGCTTAAGTGCTTAAGCCCACTTAATATCTTAAGTTCAAAGAACTCTACCAACAACAGTCATTTTGAAAGCTTTAAAATGTGCCACGGCTTTCTAACATAGACATATTTATTAGCTCGACTTTATGGCAAAAGATACTGAGTTAAATTTTACAAACATCAGCTCGGCTGAATCATATCGGCTTAGACATTTTATTACTCGTATTGAGAAAATTGTTTTGATGTGTAAACACCATTACTAACGGGTATGAAAGGAAAGCAAATCTGGAGTGAATAGGTATAAAACTAAGACTTTGTCGATTAGGTCAAATTTCACGCTTGTGATACATTTTAAGTTTCATTGGATTTTCGATGCTTGTGAATTTTCAACATTTTTGGTTTTTTTTTTAAAAACATTTTTCAACGCATTTGGTTTTTTCTTAAAACATTTTTTTGAATGTTAAAATTTCGAGTTTTTCCGCATTTTTCAATATTTGCACTTATTCAATATATTTGGAATTTTCCGGAATTTTTCAACTAATTCAACACTATTTTTCAACATTTTTTTTTGCTTCAACATTTTTCGATATTTTCAACATTCAGACTTACTTACTTCATTCAAAAAGAGTAAATATATCGAAGAGATGTTCTAATTGGCGAATTTATTTCTATAAATATATGTACTCTTTTTGCCCCTGTTGACTGAAATAATTCGCCGAATATAATAACCATACCCATTTTTCAGACACATAAATGTTACAAGAGAGCGAGTACATCTCTTCCATATATTTACTCTCTTTACTTTATTTAGCTAAATTTTTCGACAAATTTTGTATCATTTTCATCATTTGTTATTATCAACTTGTTCAACATTTTTTGAGTTTTTTAGCATTTCTCAATATATTTAGACCTATTGAATATTTATGTAAATTTTTGGACATTTATCGAATATTTCAACAGTTTTCGTCAATATCCACATTTTTTGAATAACCCAAGACTATTCAATTTTTTCAGCATTATTCAAAGTTGTCAACGTTTTGCAAATCTTTTCTCGACTTTTTCAACATAAGGACTGTCCCAGAAAAAACTTGCACTTTTGGATTTTTATATAATTTTTACTTTATTATTATTTTCGATATTTCGACTTTATTTTAAAGTCATCTTCAGGAAACTGTAAACAAAAAAATACACAGCAATAATTTATATTTTTTACAATATTCGTCAGAAAAATATGCTTACATTAACATAAATGAAAATTACATAAAAATTAACACGAAACAAAAAAAATTTTTTTAAAAACAACATAAATCACAACATATTTTATTATTATTACTATACTAAATTCGGACATCAACTACTTTCATTGTTTTTTATTTTCTTATTAGATACCTATAATTGTGTGCAACGCTCTCAGTATCAGTTTTAAAGTTTATTCTTTGCTCTTGTGGGATGTTAATGATGTGGAGCATTTCTAATGTTAGTCTTTTTTTGTAGTTTGTCTCTTGTTGCAGTATGTTAACGTTGTCAATGTCAGCTGTGTGTCCTAGTCTTGCACAGTGGGCTGCTAATGCAGTTTTTTGGTCAGATTGATGCCGTAACCTTTGGTCCGATCGGTGTGCTGACATTCTTGTTTTTAATTTATTTTTAGTAGTCCCTACATATACCATATTGCACTTTGTTGTTACACCTCCACCGCATGGGATTTTGTAAATAATGTTTGATTTGTCATTATTTTCAATTTTAGTTTTTGTATTGCTGTAATATTGTCCAACTGTGTTTATAATTTTTGGTGCGATTTTGTATCTTTCTTTGTCGTATATATCCGATTTTTGTAGTCTGTCAGTTAGTTGAGGAACATATGTCATCGACTTGTAAATTACTTCTGCTTTTCTTTTTTCTGTGTTTCGTTGTATGTAAAATCTTTTTATCATTCCATTTATGGTTTCTGGTGGAAAATCATTTTTGCCTAAAATGGTTCTTATTTTTTTCTTATTTTGTCCATGGAATACCTCGTCACTGATGGTCAATATTTTTCCGATAAAATTTTGGGCGGTGTTTCTTATAATATTACGTGGATGCTTAGAGTTATAATTGATCAGTCGTCCAGAGGCAGTAGGTTTTTGATACCAGTCAATCTTTAAAACGTTGTTTTTCCTAATCACTAATGTGTCAAGATAAGCAAGAGCTCCATTTTCCTCCTCTTCCATGGTGAATTTGATGTTCCTGTGAAAATTGTTCAGTTCTTTTAGCGTCATTTTTATTGCATCTGCCCGTATAATTCCAAAAAGGTCGTCTACATATTTAGTTAAAAACCTTGGTTTATACTCTAATTTTTCCAAAACTTTGTCAAGTAACTCCTCTAAAACAATATCCGCGATGATTGGTGATAGAGGTGAGCCCATAGGCATGCCTGTTAATTGTGAGTATATCTTATCCTTATATTTAAAATATCTGCAGTCCTTTATTGTAAAATGTAACATCCTCATAAATTGTTCTTTTGGTATAATGGTGTATTTTGCAACCTGGTCCCATTTTTGTTCGATTGTTTTTATCCCAAAATCAACTGGAATACTCGGGAAAAGGGATATAACATCAAACGATACCATTACTTCGTCATCAAAAATGTAAGTATTGTTCAAACTTTCTTTAAATTTCGTCGAATTTCTGGTGTTGTATTTTGATTCCTTTGTCAAGTTTTTTAATATGTTTGTCATATATTTGCATAACATATAGGATGGAGTATTGATGGATGAGCAGATGGGCCTTAGTGGGGTGTCAATTTTGTGCAATTTTGGAAGTCCGTAAATTCTGGGTGGATTTGATGCTTTTGATTTTAGTAAATATTTATCTTGAATAGATATGATGTTTTTGTTGTATAAACTGTCTACTAATTCATTGTTTTTTGTTTCTAATTTTGTTGTTGGATCTTTTTTAATTCTTCTATACGTCATCATATCTCCTATTATATTGTTCATTCTATCGTCATAATCCACTTTCGTCATTGCTACAGTAACATTACCTTTATCCGCGTTTAGAATAAGAATGTCTTTGTTTTGTTTTAAAAATTGTTTAGTTTGTTCCACTGTACTTAAAATATATTTGTCTCTCATGTTCAAATGTGCTCTTCTCTTGTAATTGTAGATCATTGTAGTAAATTTGGTTCTCGCGTTTTCTTGTCTCTCTTTTTCTGTTATTGTTTGAATGCACTCTTCTCCATCAGCAATGTATTTTAGTAGTGGTAAGTTCTTTTCTGTTGTGGGTAATGCATATTTTGGACCTAATGACAGTAGCCACTGTGTACGTGCGGGTATATTTGTGTTGGTTTTGTTCACGAACCACTCTGTGTTTATGTTAGGTATTTTACATTGTTCTTCACGTAACTTTATGTATTTGTTCTTTTGTTTTTCTGTAACATTAGCTCTTAAATTTTCATTTATTTTGTTTTCGCATTCTAAAAAGAGAGTATGGTCCGATTCTGTTAACATTTTGCTTAATTTTGTTGATGTGCAGACTATGTTTATTTCGTTTTGTTTTACCAGCTGATGTTTGTATTTTATAAGTAAATTGAGAATTTTTTTATGGAAAACATATGTGTGTTGCGACACTGAGTTTAATATATTTGGCGGGATTTGGTCTTGTATTTGAAAAATTTTTTGTATGTGTTTTGTGGTATTTTTTAGGAACTTTGGAACAATTCTGGATTTTCGGCATCGTATAAGAAATTTAGTTGACGCTTTTAGATGTATATGTCGACGATTTAGATTTCTGTACTCACGTATATTGCTGTTGGTGTTGTTGTCGTATTCTTTCTTTAATTTGTTGTAAACCATATTAAATGATTAATCTCGGCGTGCCTTCCGTTTTATAAATAATGAAATAAATTCTTGTCGACCTTTTGGTATTTAATGTTCTTAGTTTTTTAATCTGGCTGTAGGTCAGTACATAAAATATTTTTGGATTTTTATATAATTTTTACTTTATTATTATTTTCGATATTTCGACTTTATTTTAAAGTCATCTTCAGGAAACTGTAAACAAAAAAATACTCAGTGTCGCAACACACATATGTTTTCCATAAAAAAATTCTCAATTTACTTATAAAATACAAACATCAGCTGGTAAAACAAAACGAAATAAACATAGTCTGCACATCAACAAAATTAAGCAAAATGTTAACAGAATCGGACCATACTCTCTTTTTAGAATGCGAAAACAAAATAAATGAAAATTTAAGAGCTAATGTTACAGAAAAACAAAAGAACAAATACATAAAGTTACGTGAAGAACAATGTAAAATACCTAACATAAACACAGAGTGGTTCGTGAACAAAACCAACACAAATATACCCGCACGTACACAGTGGCTACTGTCATTAGGTCCAAAATATGCATTACCCACAACAGAAAAGAACTTACCACTACTAAAATACATTGCTGATGGAGAAGAGTGCATTCAAACAATAACAGAAAAAGAGAGACAAGAAAACGCGAGAACCAAATTTACTACAATGATCTACAATTACAAGAGAAGAGCACATTTGAACATGAGAGACAAATATATTTTAAGTACAGTGGAACAAACTAAACAATTTTTAAAACAAAACAAAGACATTCTTATTCTAAACGCGGATAAAGGTAATGTTACTGTAGCAATGACGAAAGTGGATTATGACGATAGAATGAACAATATAATAGGAGATATGATGACGTATAGAAGAATTAAAAAAGATCCAACAACAAAATTAGAAACAAAAAACAATGAATTAGTAGACAGTTTATACAACAAAAACATCATATCTATTCAAGATAAATATTTACTAAAATCAAAAGCATCAAATCCACCCAGAATTTACGGACTTCCAAAATTGCACAAAATTGACACCCCACTAAGGCCCATCTGCTCATCCATCAATACTCCATCCTATATGTTATGCAAATATATGACAAACATATTAAAAAACTTGACAAAGGAATCAAAATACAACACCAGAAATTCGACGAAATTTAAAGAAAGTTTGAACAATACTTACATTTTTGATGACGAAGTAATGGTATCGTTTGATGTTATATCCCTTTTCCCGAGTATTCCAGTTGATTTTGGGATAAAAACAATCGAACAAAAATGGGACCAGGTTGCAAAATACACCATTATACCAAAAGAACAATTTATGAGGATGTTACATTTTACAATAAAGGACTGCAGATATTTTAAATATAAGGATAAGATATACTCACAATTAACAGGCATGCCTATGGGCTCACCTCTATCACCAATCATCGCGGATATTGTTTTAGAGGAGTTACTTGACAAAGTTTTGGAAAAATTAGAGTATAAACCAAGGTTTTTAACTAAATATGTAGACGACCTTTTTGGAATTATACGGGCAGATGCAATAAAAATGACGCTAAAAGAACTGAACAATTTTCACAGGAACATCAAATTCACCATGGAAGAGGAGGAAAATGGAGCTCTTGCTTATCTTGACACATTAGTGATTAGGAAAAACAACGTTTTAAAGATTGACTGGTATCAAAAACCTACTGCCTCTGGACGACTGATCAATTATAACTCTAAGCATCCACGTAATATTATAAGAAACACCGCCCAAAATTTTATCGGAAAAATATTGACCATCAGTGACGAGGTATTCCATGGACAAAATAAGAAAAAAATAAGAACCATTTTAGGCAAAAATGATTTTCCACCAGAAACCATAAATGGAATGATAAAAAGATTTTACATACAACGAAACACAGAAAAAAGAAAAGCAGAAGTAATTTACAAGTCGATGACATATGTTCCTCAACTAACTGACAGACTACAAAAATCGGATATATACGACAAAGAAAGATACAAAATCGCACCAAAAATTATAAACACAGTTGGACAATATTACAGCAATACAAAAACTAAAATTGAAAATAATGACAAATCAAACATTATTTACAAAATCCCATGCGGTGGAGGTGTAACAACAAAGTGCAATATGGTATATGTAGGGACTACTAAAAATAAATTAAAAACAAGAATGTCAGCACACCGATCGGACCAAAGGTTACGGCATCAATCTGACCAAAAAACTGCATTAGCAGCCCACTGTGCAAGACTAGGACACACAGCTGACATTGACAACGTTAACATACTGCAACAAGAGACAAACTACAAAAAAAGACTAACATTAGAAATGCTCCACATCATTAACATCCCACAAGAGCAAAGAATAAACTTTAAAACTGATACTGAGAGCGTTGCACACAATTATAGGTATCTAATAAGAAAATAAAAAACAATGAAAGTAGTTGATGTCCGAATTTAGTATAGTAATAATAATAAAATATGTTGTGATTTATGTTGTTTTTAAAAAAATTTTTTTTTGTTTCGTGTTAATTTTTATGTAATTTTCATTTATGTTAATGTAAGCATATTTTTCTGACGAATATTGTAAAAAATATAAATTATTGCTGTGTATTTTTTTGTTTACAGTTTCCTGAAGATGACTTTAAAATAAAGTCGAAATATCGAAAATAATAATAAAGTAAAAATTATATAAAAATCCAAAAATATTTTATGTACTGACCTACAGCCAGATTAAAAAACTAAGAACATTAAATACCAAAAGGTCGACAAGAATTTATTTCATTACTTGCACTTTTATTTTTTAAGATTATACTCTACCTGATAATCTTATAGGTCTAAAAAGACAAAATATTTATTCCATATAAAGTGACGTTTGATATGATGTATAACACTTGAAGATAGCATTTCTAACGACAAAGATGTCTAGCAAGCAAGAAAAAGTCCGCGAACTGATTTTGTCCACATACCTGCAAAATCCAGGGTTAAAATATTCAGCTATAGCAAAAATAGTTGGTGCATCAGAAAGAACTGTCAAAACGGTTATTTCTAATTATAAGAAGGGTCTACCTGTTTCACGAAAAAAGGGTTCAGGCAGAAAACCAGAATTTTCTAACCCAAAGGTAGCGGCGAAGGTGAAGCGCCTTTTTAGGCAGAATCCCAACACGTCAGTGCGAGATATGGCGGCTAGAGCAGGTACATCAAAATCTACTGTGCAAAGGATAAAGAAGAAAAGTAAGCTAAAGACATATAGAGTTCAAAAAGTACCAGACCGTTCTGATGAAAAGCAGTTGTATGAAAGGTACCTGACTAAATTTGACTGCTGTGTTATGGACGACGAAACTTACGTTAAAGCAGATTTTAAGCAGCTACCTGGGCACGAATATTATACATCACCGAAGAAGGGGAATGTGCCTAGTAAATTCAAAGAAAAAAAAATTTCGAAACTTCCGAAGCAATATATGGTTTGGCAGGCCATATGCACCTGTGGCCTCAGAAGCAGCTTCTTTGTTACGCAAGGCACAATCAATTCCAAAGTTTATATAGACGAGTGCCGCGAAAAACGTCTTCTACCATTTATTCGTGCACATGAGGGTACCGTGATATTCTGGCCAGATTTATCAACCTCTCATTACTCTAAAGCTACGATGGAATGGTATGCAAGTAAAAAGATCAATTTTGTACCAAAAATAGCAAATCCGCCTAACTGCCCAGAGCTTCGCCCAATTGAAAGATATTGGGCTCCAATGAAAAGAGATCTTTGAAAGAATGGCAGGACTGCAAAAAATTTTCAAGACTTCAGACTTAAGTGGAAAAGATCGTACCGTACTGTCGATGAAACAACTGTGCAAAATTTAATGAAGGGCCTTAAAAAAAAAGTAAGAAATTTTTATAGAAAAAACAAAATTGTTAATTAGTTTTTAGATATTTATATTCTGAACACTAGCCATTATTAATAAAAAAATAAAAAAAAACAAAAAAATTGCTGGGTATTTTTTTATAACTAAAAAACAAAGTGCAAGTTTTTTCTGGGACAGTCCTTACATAGTAGATATCGGGTGATTTTTTTGCTATTTGTTTTTTCAGTGTAAATTTTTTGGCACAGTAAGATTTGCCATTTTACCATGAATAGACTAACGAATGAACAACGCTTGCAAATCATTGAAATTTAGTATCAAAATTCGTGCCCTGTGAGAAATGTGAAAATGAGAAAAATTTTCTTCAGCGACGAAGCTCATTTTTAGCTCAATGGGTACGTCAAACAGACTTGGCGAATTTGGTCTAAAGAGCAGCCAAAAGGAAGTTCAAGAGCTACCAATGCACACTGAAAAATGCACTCTTTGGTGCGGTTTGTGGGCCAGAGGTATCATTGGACCGTACCTTTTCAAAAATAATGAAAATCGCAACTTTACAGTGCGATGACTACCAACTTTTTTTATGCCCAAAATGAAAGAAATAGACTTGCTTGACATGTGTTTTCAACAAGACTGTGCCACATGGCGAGTTTAGTGACCAATTATTCTCACGCTTTGGAGCAGTCCGTTGACCGCCAAGATGATGCGATTTGACCTCACTAGACTATTTTTTGTGAGGTAGCGTGAAATCTCTCGTATACAGGGACAAGTCAGCCACAATTGCAGCCCTGGAAGACAACATTACAGCTGCCATTGGTGAGATACCGGCCGAAATATTGGAAAAAGTATGCCAAAATTAGAGCTTATGGATGGACTACCTTGGGCATAGCCGCGGGCAACATTTACATGAAATAGTAAATGGCAAGAATTGTTGTATCGCTCTAAATAAATATTTCATTCAATATTGCAAATTTTCCGTTCTTTTTTTTAATTTTCAAAAACCAAACGCTTAAGAAATCAACATTTCAAAAAAAAAAAAATTGCAAATTCCATTTTGTAAATCGTTTGATTTTCCAAAAAGCTAAATTCTCGTCAGAAACACTGATAGGAAATTAAAATTACAAACGAAAAATGTGAAAGTAGTTGTAATGACGTTCATGGTAGGTCCTCTCAAAATAAGTGATATTTTTTGTACTTCAACAAATCAACAAAGGTATTCAGCTAACTACTTAAATGCTTAAGACAGCCTTATATTCTTGAATTTTTGATATCAAATCAGTTACTTTTTAAATGACATATCGCAGGATGCTTTTAAAAACATATTTTTTTTTTTTTTCATCTTTGAAACGGCATTCAAATAAATAATTTTCCATTATCTTTACAATAAATAATCATTTCCCTAGTAATAGACAATATGTCATAAGAATATTGAGTAAACATAGCAAGGCAATAGTTCCAACTAAAAACTTCCGCGTAGTGATTATGTGGCAGATAGAATAATGACAACTCTCAATTAATAATTAAGGAATATATTAAATATATCGAAAGTAAAAATATTAAATATTATAAAGGTCATGTTACTATTACGTTACGAAGTGTAATCACCATAAAAAAAAGCTAAAGGTATTTCGTAAAAGTTTGTCAATAACATGATACAACATATTATTGGTGGCTTATCATGTGTTGCCATAGCCGATACCTGATACATGCGCCAATTAACATTTTCAATGAAAAGGTAAAGCTGCATCAATGTACTCTGTTGCCCAGCACAAATTTGATTACACATTGAGTGTTGCAAGCTATGGTAACTTAGCAAAATTCGTTTGAATAAAACCGAGTAAATATAAAAGAAATTCTACGAAAATTATTCGTTTAAAATGCTTGTAAAGAAAAATTAATGTTTATTTTAAATCTTTGTCTTTTTGTAGTTAAAGTTGAACTTTTACTTTGTAACAAAAAGATATTAAAATGAGATAATTTTAACTCTAAATGAGTTAATATTTTAAAATCTATTAAGAAAAAAAAAAAAACTTTGAAAAATACACCGTTCAAACTTTTCTCATGCTCATCACTGCCATGGAAACATTTTTCTCTTCAATCCGTTTTGTAGCGCATACCATTTTGTACGCAAAGTGCGTTAAACACCTAAAAAAGCAACAACTTAAATTACATATATAAAACCGCCTACAACAACATTTACACGTTTCAACTTTTCGGCACAAAAATCATTCATTATTATCTCGTCGCATGGTATTTAAGATAAATGCAACAACAAAAATAATGAAAAGTACGAAAATAAAAATATGGCCGGTATTTAGAACGCATGCTCCACACTCAACATCTGGTTACTAGTGCATCTCGTGTCGATGATGTGAATTGTATACTAAGTAATGTATATTTTCACTTGATTTTCATTATCACTTTCTCTGTTTTGCTATGATGTAAACAAAAACAAAAATTGAAAAAAAGAATTGTAGCTACAACAACGAATTTCGAATTTTTCGAACACACCAACACAATGGCACATAAGATAAGATTTTAAGGTTACCATACGATAGTTATTTGCCAAATGCAGTTTAAATGAACTTAACTCATACTGAAATTTGCCAGAGCGTCAGATTTAAATACAAGCTCAGGTTAACGCAACTAAACTGAATTGCAATCAACTCAATTCAACTCAACTCAAATCGAATCAAATCAAATCAAATCAAATCAACTCAACTCAACTGAACTCAATTTAATTCATTTTGACTCAACTCACAACTAAACTCAACTTAAATTATTTCAACTCAACTCAATTCAACTCATCTTAGTCAACTGAACTTAACTCAATTCAGCCCATCTCAACTTAACTCAACTCAACTCAACTCAACTCAACTCAACTCAATTCAACTCAACAAAACTCAACTCAACTCAACTCAACTCAACTCAACTCAACTCAACTCAACTCAACACAACTCAATTCAACTCAACTCAAATCAACTCAAATCAACTCAACTCAACTCAACTCAACTCAACTCAACTCAACTCAACCCAACTCAACTCAACTGAACTCAATTTAATTCATTTCGACTCAACTCACAACTAAACTCAATCATATCATATCATATCATATCATATCATATCATATCATATCATATCATATCATATCATATCATATCATATCATATCATATCATATCATATCATATCATATCATATCATATCATATCATATCATATCATATCATATCATATCATATCATATCATATATCATATCATATCATATCATATCATATCATATCATATCATATCATATCATATCATATCATATCATATCATATCATATCATATCATATCATATCATATCATATCATATCATATCATATCATATCATATCATATCATATCATATCATATCATATCATATCATATCATATCATATCATATCATATCATATCATATCATATCATATCATATCATATCATATCATATCATATCATATCATATCATATCATATCATATCATATCATATCATATCATATCATATCATATCATATCATATCATATCATATCATATCATATCATATCATATCATATCATATCATATCATATCATATCATATCATATCATATCATATCATATCATATCATATCATATCATATCATATCATATCATATCATATCATATCATATCATATCATATCATATCATATCATATCATATCATATCATATCATATCATATCATATCATATCATATCATATCATATCATATCATATCATATCATATCATATCATATCATATCATATCATATCATATCATATCATATCATATCATATCATATCATATCATATCATATCATATCATATCATATCATATCATATCATATCATATCATATCATATCATATCATATCATATCATATCATATCATATCATATCATATCATATCATATCATATCATATCATATCATATCATATCATATCATATCATATCATATCATATCATATCATATCATATCATATCATATCATATCATATCATATCATATCATATCATATCATATCATATCATATCATATCATATCATATCATATCATATCATATCATATCATATCATATCACAAAAAAAAAAAAGAAAACTTTAAATCGAAACTCTTGATCAGATCTTTATCTGACCTCTGGACATAATATTTTCAAACATTCCATACATTTTTTTTCCTATTCATTTGGCAACTCTACACACAACACCACAGCATTCGAATTTATTATCAACAACAAAGGTTGCTGCTTGCTGCAAAAGCAGGAGCAAACGGTTGGCTGCTGAAGGCGCAACATAAACGGAAGGAACCTACAATGAATACAGCTGCTGTTTGTGTTGCATGCCTACTGCTTTCGATGACTGGCTGACTGCTATCTTTGGTGCTTCACGTTAATTCAGTACATCCTTGTTGAACGTCGCGTACGGTACTTTGAAGCTCCTGAAAACGAAACGAAAACTTTTAACAAAAAATTCATATGAAAAACGCGGTTTTTGCAAATTCAAATAAAAATCTGATGACATTTTTTTAAAAGGTTTCCAAGAAAAACACACACATATATAGCGACGGAAGTGCCCTTAAGTTTTATCATTTCTGGTGCTCTATGCAAGAGTTTTTTGCGTGCGAAATTTTGAAGGACTTTTAAACGATAGTTTTGGTTTATTTGGCCGGTAAATTTTGTGTTGTGCATTAAGTGAGGATTTATGCACGAAAACAACATTACATAAACATTATCAGCAACAACATATTACAGGCAACAACAACAAATTGGACATACAGCAGCAACAACAACAAAACGTATAAGCAACAACAGAACAATTTTTGCATCAGCAGCAGATTTTTGTCCTTCCGCTCTGCTTTTTTGGAAGTGTGAAATTTTTGCATGAGTTGCGCCAAAAATATTCTTATCGTACGTGTAAAAAGTTTTTTTTGTGTGTCACTTGTATTTGGAATGACTACTGCTGTTGACAGGCAAGAATATATTGTTGTTGTTGTTGTGATTCTTTTATTGTTGTTGTTGTTGTTGTCACAATGATTTCTTTCACGGCTTTAGCTTGTTCTTCATTTTTTTGATGTTAATGGAAATGTGAGTTTAAGTTTTTCAATTGCTTACACTTGCAGCACAAACATACACACATAGTACATACATTGAAATGCATTTGAAAAGCGAGTCTTTACCATCTTATTAACATTTTTCAGTGAACAAATTTTTTTACTTATTTTCTTTTCAAAAGAAAAAATTCTAATTTAAAAACTTTTAAAGAAAAATTATTAGTGGAAGCCTGTATTTATGATTCATCATACGTCATGTTAACCAATAATTCAATTCAAACGAATTTCATAGAAATATTAGATTTGGGAGCATTTTTTGAAAACTTACTTACCGAATTTGACAGTTCAAACCTTTAACAACATTTTCACTGGATATATACATGGGTAAAACTGACTGAGAATTGAATGAGAACTGCCATTAGATATCGAGGCAACATTGTCGTATTATTCTTAAAGATATTTATTATACTTTCTGTGTATAGTTTTTCATATTATATTTTAATATTTTTTAATGTTATTTTGCAGAAGAAATCAATAAAAAAATATGCCTAATTTGCCTTTAAAGCAAGATCATTTATTTAAATCTTAATGTGGCGAAACGTTTTTAACCAAAAATCCAATTATTTTCTTCTCTTTACAACAACACTTTTCTTGACTTAAGGCATATTTTCCAAATAACTTAAGAGAAACTGATGAAATTGTGGTTTTGGCAAATATTTTTATCAGAAATTTGAAAAGTTCGTAATTTCGTCAAATCTTATTTTATAGAAAATAGGCGATATCTTTTCCAGTTTTACAGTTTTGAGCCGAAAATTTTTTCAACTCAACATGAAATACTACCCGCAAACAGCGTTTCTATCTACTTTAAGGTTTCAGGTATATGCTCAAAAATTGAGACATATTTTACAACAGAAATGTTCATGCAAATAATAACTAGTTAAGGTGTTATCTTCGGCCAGGTCAAAATTCACATACTCTACACTGCATTTAAAGTAACTTTGTTAAAAAGACATTGAAGAGGTTGCATAAGTCGAAAAAAATGTGGAAAACGTTGAAAAAGACTGAAAAAACCGAAAAAATATAGAATCCTTGAAAAAAGTTGAAAGAAATTGAAAAGTCGAAAATATATGGAAAATGTTGAAAAATCGGAAATTTATAAAAAAAGTTCAGAGAGGTTGATAAACTCAAAAAAGTTGAAAGAGGTTGAAAAAATCGAAAAAATATGGAAAATATTGAAAATTGTTTGAAAGCGGTTGAAAATCTCAAAAGAATTTAAAAAAGTTAAAAGAAGTACAAAAAAACTCGAGCAAATACATATGAGATATACTGAAAAAAGATAAAGGGTTGAAAAAGTCAAAAGAATATGGAAATGTTGAAAAAAGTTGAATAATGACAAAGTCTAAATATGCCACGCCCACTTCCCCAATTCCGCCTATTTTTGCTTCAATAAATAATATTCGTGATTCACATCCGAAAACAAAATGTTAGCACAATAACTCTTATAGTTTGCGATACATGCCGTAATTAGTCTTAAATATTAGGGCGGTGACACACCCACTGGTACAATTCAGTCTGATTTAAATCCAAAAAAGCTTTCCATAAAAAAACATTCATACATATATCAAATTTTAGTATGATTGCTCACATATTTCGACAGATGTCACTTAAGGTATTTTATTTTTGATTCAGATATAACTTATTCCACCTACATTCAATTTCATACCTACTGCTGCAATAGTTCGCTTAAAATAGTGTTTGCAACTTTATGTTCACATGGGAGGTGCACCGTCCACTGATGCAATCCTATCGAATTCCAGCTAACTTCGAAGCTTATGGCAACCGATACTTCTTACTCTTTGCACATTTCACTTCACTCGTTGGCTCTGGCTACTCAGAATTTTTGTTTTTTTTTTTTTTATTTTTAAAAACTTTATTCTACCTTTCTCTAACAACTTAAAGTATGCAATGGAACTTTTGCTTTCTTCTTATAGATATATATTTTGTTTTGTTCTTTTATCTTTCTTTTTTCATGCTACGCTGACACCGAAAACTATTTTATACAATATAAAGATTTAGACTACGAAGAACTGAATGGCGCACTCCATTTTTGTTGACATTTTTGACGCATCTTAGCTTGTCCTCAGTCCACACTGTACATAATGTTAAAAGTTTCAACCGCTAAATTTGTTGGCAATTTTAAAAAACTATTTTAATGTTTTCAGATTAACATGACGTATGAGTGCAATGCTTAAACAAAAATTTTTTATCAATATGCTACGAAAGAAAAATAGAAGACATTTTATCTATTGTGCTATTTCTCAGCCACTGATAATACATAAACTTGAATTTAATCTCTAAAATTTCGCAAATTAAAAAGCACATACTTTAAACGAAGCAGTTTTTTATTAGTATTAAAAAAAGCCAAATCCCACAGATTTTACTGTAATAGTTTTATTGTACATTAGAAGCGCTTACCTTTGAATAGCTTTATTCTGACAAAATTTTAATAATCTCTAATAGCTTACTGTCAGTAGCAGAAAATCCTTTTTGCTCTGTATAATAAAATTTCGTAATTTTCTTTAGAGATCTTAAAAACTTCATAGCCAGAACAAAGTTGATAGTTGTTGTCAACACAACTAGCAAAAACAAAATAAACGACAAGAGAAGAGAACATTCCAATGGTTTAGAACTAAGGACATTTTTGACTTTGCTTAAACTTTGATGGAAATGTACACACAATAATAATGTCTCCGTGGCATAAAATTTGTAGCTTATAAAAATTAAGACAAAAGAAAAGTTTTTAATTTTATATATAAACCGACAGCTTTAACTTTAGCTGCATTTCAACTTACTTGATGTTGGGCGTGATTCTTTTAATTCCCTTCATTCTTATGCTTACTTGGCGTCAAAAACGAAAGTTTTTATTTAACGTGGCGTCTTGAAGTTTAAAACCGTAGCAGTAGCGTTCTTTATAAAACATACGTTTAATGAGTTGGTACTAATGCAGTCGAAGAACCTATAAAACTTCATTCAAAATTTTTAAAAGCTTGTGATATTTCAGTTTAACCTTGTTATTTAAGATCAGTTGTAAGCAATTTTTCGAAAAAATTTTTAAACTTTCTCAACCTTTTAGTTTTGCATTAATGTGTTGAAGTCGACAATGGGGAAAATTTCACTAATAACTTTTTGAGTCACTATTTTTTCTTGAACTGTTCTGTGTTCTAGATTTTCGAAATAAGAAATTTATTCAAAGATCATGCTCCCATTTAGTAGTGATTTTCAGGAAAATTATGCTCAGATTTTCAAAAGTATTTCTCCTCCATATAGTCAATTTTAACTCATTAATTTCAACCAAAAAAATTGACTAAATCCAAAAAAAATTTACCCATGAATTAGTGACAAAAGTTTGTTAATTTTTTGAAAGAAGCAGGAAATTTTATATCATATTCTTAAATGGTACTTAATATTTGAAAAGACTTTTCCAGAGATCGACATCAAGATTATTCAAACTTTGTCAAGCATCAAGACACCAGACACCAAATGCGTGATATAAACATAATAGTGGTATTCATCTAAACGCGCAAATTTCCCATTTGTTCAAATAGAAAACTTTGCGCTATGTATTTCACGAACGCCACTTCGAATATTTTGTGCAATTTGTGGCAGTTGATGAGCATGTCATTTTTTTGTGAGAGAATCGTATGGGAAAATAGAATGAGAAATACAAAATGTGTAAACAATAAATTTTTGCTGAGAGAATCGTATGGGAAAAGAGAGTGACAACAAAAGCACAATTAGCTGCGCAAGTTTGTCGCGCAAATTTTTCTAGTTTGTTCAAAAAATTTTCCATACGTTTTTTGACAGTTCGTTTGCGAGCGTGCAAAAATGCACAGTTTACGAGAATTTTGCGCGCTTAGATGAATACCCATATTATCTGCGGCAAAAAATAATGATGGCTTTATTCAAATAGAAACATTTGTAAGTTGCCAGTTAAAAAAAAATTAATTTTTTTCTTTTGTTTTTTTTTTTTGTTTTTTTTTTTTTGGAGACTTGTAACCTATTCAATCCAATGGCTCTCAACATTAGACAATTGAGAGTAGACACATTAGTTAGTTGCAATGAAGATTGTTTTTAGTCGTATTAAAAACATATCTTTAGTTAAAAAAAAACGTCATTATCTCGAGTCTATTGGCAAATTTCTTTTCAAATAATCTGTAATTTTAGAGCTGCTATTATTTGTACTATTTTGCTTAAAGTAGCATAGCAAAAAGTCTTCTCATACAAAACATGATTTATAGTGAGTTTTTCAAAATGCTTTAGCTCACGAATGGTCAACACTGGAGCCAAAATATATTGGGAATTATCATGAAATGCACTGAAATTCATGTTTAAGTGGAAATTATCTTTGATTTCTCAAATCTTGTAAAAAATATCGTTTTGTTAAGATTTTCAACTAATTTTATTAAGCGTTCGAAGGAGTTAGACAGACGAATAATAATAAACAGATTTTGGTCATACCCAAAGGTCAGACCAACTAGTATCGAGATTTTTTTTGTTCTAAACAAAAAATAATTTGAATTTTTTTTCCTACGAGTTGTAAATGGGAAAAACTTTTAAAAAAATCGAATAATGTTAAATTTGAAATATGATGATATATTAAAAAAAGTTGTGAAAATTTCGAGAAATATTGTTAAATTAGAAAATGAAAACTTTAAGCAAAATAAAATATTTTTAAAAATTTTGAAAGATATTCAAAATCTTGTTAAGTACGAATGTCAAAGCAGCAAACAAAACTTAAAAAATTTAAAAAACTTGGAAATTTTTAAAAATTTTAAATGATGCCATCAGTGGACAAATTTGAAAAGTATTGAAAAATATTAAAAATATTGAAGAATAAAAAAAAATGTAGAAAACGTCAAAATATGTATAGGAAGTCGAAAATTTGGATGGATTAAAAAATATCAATAAGTCGAAAAATGTCGCGAAATTTTAAACAGTTCCAAAAATGCTTATAGTCAAAAAAAAAATGTTGAAAGACATCGGAAAATAAAGCAAAAGTCGAAAAAAGTAAAAGCTCACCTAACAGAAAAAAAAAAGTTTTATATCTTCTTTTACAGGCCGTTTAAAGACAAGTAGAAAGACAACATACTTTATTTATAAATTTTATAAAGGCTTATAAGAGCCATTTGGCGTATGAAGTACAAAAACATTTTCCCCTTTATGCTATCTCTGAATAGACTCGGTAAAGTATCTTTCTGAGCTGATTAAAAGACACTTTAAATAAAGACACTTTCAAAAAATACCGTATCTTGTAGAACTTTGTTATATATATTTATTTCCTTTACTTTAATTTTATTATCATACTATTTAATATGCATATTGTACATATATAATTTTATAGAAATTTTTAATTTGTTTTAGTCGACTGAATGTTATTAATTAATTTGAAATTTTTAATCGAACTTTACAGTCAATTGCAGTAACCAATGTTCTTGTGAAATTTCACAAATCGGTTAATGCTTTATAAACAAACATGACAAAGACAACAAATGGAACAATTTAACCTGGTAATTGGTGACATATGTTTCGGCTATTACCACATATATACACATATTCATATGTATATACATTAGGGTGATTCAAATTTTTTATTTTTTGTTTTTTTTAAGGTGCTGTTGCTTAAAAAGTAAGTTTATGATATGAAGAAAAAGTTCACGAAAATTCAGCTCTGTAACTCAATTTTATAAGGTGGCGCCGGAGCCTGTTAGTTTTACATGTAAATTGTATGGAAAAATTATTTTTTACAAAAAAGGTATCTAAATGAATAGGTGATTTGTGTTGTTGAGCTGAAAAGGATCGTTTTTCGACGTAATTTTTTACGCTGAATCGGAATCTGGCCTCAGAATTGACCCATCATGTCGGAATCTTGAAATATTTGAGGCTAAGTACCTAAAACATGATGTTTTTTGTCCACTTTCGAGGCCATGTATAGAATTCAAAGAAAGTCTATCAGCTTATTTTTAACAAAAGCATCATTTAGTACCATCCTTGCCCTTTAAAATGAGCTTTCAAGTGGTGATCTGTGATGCTTCCTTGCAAAGTTGCAGCCATTTCAAGGTGACATGAATTTGAGATCCGTTGGTTAATATTGTTGAGTTGCAACCCTTTGTAGGGGATCCAATTCATGTCACTTTAAAATGGCTATAAGTTTGCAAGGAAACATCACAGATCACCACTTGAAAGCTCATTTTAAAGGGCAAGGATGGAACTAAATGATGCTTTTGTTAAAAATAAGCTGAACAACTTTCTTTGAATCCTATACATGGCCTCGAAAGTAGACAAAAAACATCATGTTTTAGGTACTTAGCCTCAAATATTTCAGGATTCCGACATGATGGGTCAATTCTGAGGCCAGATTCGGATTCAGCGTAAAAAATTACGTCGAAAACGATCCTCTTCAGCTCAACAACTCTAATCACCTATTCATTTAGATACCTTTTTTGTAAAAAATAATTTTTCCATACAATTTACATGTAAAACTAACAGGCTCCGGCGCCACCTTATAAAATTGAGTTACTGAGCTGAATTTTCGTGAACTTTTTCTTCATATCATAAACTTACTTTTTAAGCAACAGCACCTTAAAAAAACAAAAAATAAAAAATTTGAATCACCCTAATATACATAGCCTCATCAGATCAGTTTTTGGTTAATTTAGTAATGCGATTCGAACCCCCGACCATTCCATGAATTATATGTGGACGGCCGCTCAAACACTTGAGCCAAGGAGGTTCTGCTGAACGACTGAATGATATGTGTCTTTGTCATGTTTGTTTATAAAGCATTAACCGATTTGTGAAATTTCACATGAATATTGGTTACTGCAAAATTCGATTAAAAATTTAAAAAAAAAAAAAAAAAAAAATTATATAATTTGTTTTTATTATCAAATATAAATTTTAATAGCGATTTACAAATTTGCAAAGTCAGTCTCGAACCCATGTCCCAGCGATTCATAGTCCTGTGCGCTTCCTACTTAGCTACCTGTCATTTATTATATTATATGTCAAAGGCGAATCATACCTTTCTCTCATTTGTTTGAGTAAAGCGACGAAAAATGGACAATATGTGCCATGAGACGTCAAGTGACTTATGTTGCTATAGTATTAAGACATAAGCGACATGCGGTTTCTATATTGTGATTTTATATCTTGTTCTATCAAGGTATTAAAAAACCAAATTTTGCTACAAAGACGAAGTTCTTATTAATTTTCATACAAAGCTATTTTAAAGGCATCAATGTTTTGTAAGCTGGATTTTCTTCTTCATAAACTCCACTGATGCTATTAGAATTAATAGTATGCAAAATGGTTGGAAAACATCGAAAAATGTCAAAAAGAGTCGAAAAGGTTGATAAAAGTAACCTACAGGCAGTGTTAGGCGTAAGGTTTTCAGTCACTTCTCTTCAGTATTAATTTCTACATATGGAGCAGTACGGAGTAATGAATTTTTGAAAGTGAGTCTCTAAGCCAAAAATCACGAAATTCACAAAATTTTAATTCGCTCTATTTTGAAAAAAAAAAAAAATTTTTTAAAGAAATCCTCGAATACGTATCTCTTCTTTTTCGATACAGAACCCATAAAAAAAATTTCAGCCAAATCAAAAATGCGTCGTCTGAAAAGTTTTCGGTTTGTAAAAAACCGTCCCACATAGAAGAAAGCCTGAGTTTTGAGTGGAATATTTGAATACTTTAATAAATCAAGCTCAAATTTGTTTGCTTCAAAAATTTTTTATAAACGATGCTCATAGCATTTTAATGAAATAAGAAATGAATGAAATGCAAAAGCAAAACATTGCTCATTCACATTTTTGCTGCCCTTTATATCAAAAACCCGATGTAAGCAAAATAATTAAAAGCCAATTTGCTGCTCAACTTAAAGCTCATTAACATGATTTTCACAAAAACAAAAAAAAATACACACATACAAGCAATACTCATAGTACACATACACCATGTCAAAAAATAAGACTAGCGGAATAAAATTAAATGGATAAACAAAACACACGTACACATACACGTGCAGAACAGCCACTCACATGCTGTTGGCACCATGATGCAGATAAACCATACAGCAAATTAAATAAACACAGCAATGTCGTTTCGTCATTGCTGCTGCTGTTGCTGTTGCGGTGCGCCGCTAAGAACGGAAGCAAACACTAACACACACAGACCAGTACAAACAATCAATCACACAGCCACACACATAAAACAAGTGAAGCACGTG
Organism: Tricholauxania praeusta; assembly: GCA_949775025.1. NCBI lineage: Eukaryota > Metazoa > Arthropoda > Insecta > Diptera > Lauxaniidae > Tricholauxania > Tricholauxania praeusta. The sequence continues at coordinate 146,722,358 of OX459029.1, forward strand.
CTAGTCTTTTGACTAATATTTCATTATTTATGTATGTGTGCAGAGATTTAAATAGCGGAAAGTGAGAAAAGGATAAAAACTTAATTGCCTAAATCACGCATTACAAATTAAGAGAACAAATTAATAACCGGAAAGGACAAAAGCAACAAAAAGAAAACAAAAAAACCAAAAAAAAAAATATAAAAATATAAAAAAACCCAAAAATAAAATTAAAAAACAAAAATAATTGCGCCACGCTATTTAAAGCTTGTTAAATATTTAAATAGCAACATGCTACACGCTGACACATAAGTGCCCAAAAGCACAAACCGTACACTTTAAGATAAAATACAAAACAAAACAAAAAAAATAGCCAACAACAGCCAGAACCAGCACGGACTCACACAACTAGCAGCTTGTAAAAGTAAGTAAATTTAAGCTTTTTTGCAAGAGATAAACAAACAAAACTGTTGGCTGTGCGGGTGGCATATTTAAACAAAAATAACTTTAAAATACATTAGGGTTGTTTTTTTTCTCTGCCAACCTCAAGACCTGTGGACATTTCAGAAGTATGGGAATATCTTTATTTAAACATGTTTGAGCAACTCTAGTAATGACGTTTACTTTATTATTTTAAAGATAAAAAATAACCTTGAAACACTTTATTTTTTCATTGTATTGTTTCATCGTTTGTGTAGTCATCTGGTCTGGTTTGGTTTTGACTTTTCCATTAATATTTATTGTTCTTTTATTATAATGCAATTATTTTACTCTTTTGCTCTTTTAAAGGCTTTGTATTGTTTAAGAAAGTTATGTATGGTTAAAAAATTAAATAAAATTTATTTATTAAAAGTATATGAGGCGCCGAATTGCAAAACCAGCCAAGTTCAAAAAAAATCAAATTTTTAGATATTCTCATATATAAAAATCTAGACCATGCCTTATCTTTCTACAATCGTCTTAGATTAAAAAAAAATTTTTTTGACAGAAATATTACACTTTTTAATTTTTTTTTGATTCATGGATTTCAAAACCGGCCAAGTCCATGAACTTGCCCTCAAAACCAGTCCAACGCCTTGGAATCAAAACCGGCCAAGTCCAGTTCATTGGTATCAAAACCGGCCAAGTCCAGTACATTGGTATCAAAACCGACCAAGTCGAAAATGGTTTTCTCAAAAACATACGCAAATAAAACTCGAAAAGTGTGATCTGACGTGCTTTGAGTAAGAAATCTTATAAGCTATTATGTTGGAAATACTTTTTATTTTTTCAATGAACATAAACGATAAACGTTTTTCGTTGATTTCCCAAAAGTATGAAAAATAGACTTAGCCGGCTTTGAAACTGAGCGCCTCAAATTATTCTTGAAAAGTTAAAGAAATATTTGTGCTACTACAGCAAGTAGCCTTGAATGTTGCAAAAGACTTATGAGTTAAAACAATTGAAATCTGACTATGAGTGTAAGTTTGCGAGGCTTAGTGAACTTTTCAATGAAAATAACTCATATAGGGGGAGAAGGGGTACATTGATATACGGGGCATATAGATACGGTGGCCGTTAAATCAAATTGATTGTGACTTATTCCTTTTTTTTTCTAAACAGAAAGGAATATGGTGCGAACGTAAAAACGAGAAATTGATAGAGGTACCATCGATGATAGCGCTATGGCTTCTGCAATCTTTAATGTACTGGAATGCAAGGTATCAATAAGAAATGCGGTCTCTAAGTACAATTTAAAAATAACGCAGTTGATACTGATCCACCTATGTCAAAAGACGTTAAGGAAAGGTATTTTGTTTAATATAGAGGTGTTTTAAACTATGAATTAAAGCACCACAAGCAAGTATCAATGTACCGTGCCCGTGTGTGGTGCAGTTTGATACGAAATTATGTTTTTAAAAAACACTTCATAACATTTTTTCCAAATAAACTTGAGTTCAAATTTGTTTGAAATAAGTTAGTAAAATAAACACTGATAACATTCAGATACTTTTTTTGAATTATTTTTGTCAATATGCCTCTTTTTTTTCGTTTGTAAAGAAATCATATCAATGTGCCCCACCTCCCCCTACTAATCGCTGTTTCTTACATTTTCATAAAAATGCTAGGTTTTTTTTTTTGAATAAACTAACAATATACTGAAAACTGAAAGAAGTGAGCATGGAAAATTTGACTGACAAGATATATTAAATGAAAAGTTTACCAGGAGTGGAATTCAGTTAAAGAAGCGACTCACTTAATACCTATTGTACAAAAACAAAATGCATAGCATGTAGTGAAATAGTATGAAAATTGGCTTTATTTAAAAAAAAACTTTTATAGCAAAAATTACATTGGAAATTTGAAAATTTTATGTTTTATTTAAAAGCGCAAATTTAATGTTAAAAATAGTAAAAATAACATTTTTCCACTTTATTTTTAGCACAATTAACTTAAAATTCATTTTGAATTTTAAAAAGTATTTAAAATAATATTTTTTAAATTCACTTCAATCGTCAAAAACTACAAATCGCATTTTGAAGTTGCAAAGTAAGTAGTTGAAGTTGGGGGGCGTGGCATAACCCATTTTTTTCTAACCAAACTATGCTACAAAATCTTATTCAACTATGTCAAATAGTAGCTGAGATAAAAATAAACTATAGTTTTTATCTCATGTAGGAGGCGTAGCACCGCCCAATTTTTTCATTAAAACTTACTTTTATCACACCTTTTGTATATGTATGTACTATACAACGCGTTCAATAGTTGATGCGATATGTTGAATTTTATTTTGCTGTTATAAATTCGGGTGAGCTCTTTTTTCGAACTCCAGCTTTAATAAAGTCTTTTATAAACTATAAGAAACATATTTTTCAAATCTTTCGGCGATTGGCGTAGGAGTCCATAAATAACACAAGCTCATTGAATTTTATACACAACATGTACGCTAAGAAGGTTATCCAGAAATAATTTTTGAAATTTTTATCAATAAAAATTTATCACATAATATTATTTTCAAATCTCAATAAATACCGATGAATATTTCACTTCTACTCTCAGGACTTTGCGCCCGGTTCCATGGCCCCCTTACGTCCCCCTTTCCCTAGTTAGGTCAATGTATACTCTCATCTTAGCTGTAGAACGTAGTGATCGATCGTTGCTAATTTGATGATGCGGAATATCCGTTAGACATAATTGAAAGCAAAGTGTCTGTACGCAAGCGTTTTTTCAACAACGGTGTAATTTGTTACATATCATATGGGATCTACATTTTAGAAATCGATTCAGGGGTTGCCAACTTATATTAATTTATAAAAAAGGTATATCCGGGATTTCTAAAAGATATACTTATTTCCGATATTATTTGCTTTACTTCACTTATATTTCCATCATGCTCGCTATAAAAAGTTCACGTAAGAAATGTAGGATTAGAATTTTATTAAAAATGAAGAGGAGTACCTACCTAAGGCAAACTTTTGAAAAATTAAAAATATTCAAGCACGCACCAAAGACATATTCAGAATCGCAAACTATTTTATATGGAGATTATTATTATGGCTATGTGAGAACGTTTTATTTCCACAGTCGAACTTCTTTATTACGAACTTTTGTACTAGATTTTCTTTATTATGAATTGGAATAATTTAAAATAAAATGAATACTACATTTTCGTTCTACTTTTAGTATATTTCTCCATGCCAACGACTTTCTGCATAATGAATATGATGAAATGCTCTCGCATTTTGTTCTCCATAGAGCGAATTTTTTAAATCTTTTATTGCTAAAAAAATGGTTAAAAATATATCTATCCAAAATTTGAATAAATAAAATGATAACTGCGTTCGTTGTTCGAGCATCACGCAAAAACTACTGGATCAAATTTGATCAAATTTGTTAAGTTTTATTCTCTAGACGCTTGATCTCAATCTCCAATAAAAGTTATCATAATATTCTTATTAAATATTAAGTTAATAAAGTTTCAAAATTACTTAAAAAAATAATTGCGCAAATAGAAACAAGCGTGCAAGCATAACAAATCGTTTAATGGAATTACAAACAGCAATAACTCGGGATTTGTGAAGAATAATAAAAAACTACTAAAAACAATTTAAATTGTTTGGCTTCAAAAAAAAATCCAAAAAACAGGCGTACAAAATCGCAGACATCAGCTTGTATGTAATAAAAATGCCATCAATAAACAAAATGCTTTCACTAACTCCCAAATTTCAATTATACGTTGTGGTGTGAAAAAATGTTAAAAAGAATTTGCTTATCGTTTGAGAAAAGGGTTAAAGAATAAGTGAAGTTGAAAGAGTTCAAAGAATAAAACAGCAGTTTGGAATTCCCCTAACAAAAATCAATGATTATTTTAATAGGAAATAAAAAAAAATGAGAATTATTCTGCAAGACGAATTTTCTTTATAATGAAGGTTTTTCTTGTACCCTTCTATTCGCTATAGGGAAGTTCGACGGTATATCAAATCGAAAGTCATAAAAAAAGTGAAGCATCCTAATAATTGTGTGATGAGACTACTTGTCTTTGCCGCGGTATTACAATGAAGCGCTTTTAATCGAAGTACTTAAGTCGGTTCGTAATATGCGGATGATTTTTTCAGCCATATAATGTAAAAGTTTATTTTTGCTTTTTTTTTTTCTTTAAGTATTAAAGTTTTAAAAAATTTAATCAACATACTTATATCTGCTCATTACAAATCATTGATTGCTTTTCACTCAACTGATTGATGAATAAACTTTATCAAAAACAAATTGAAAACAAATATTTAATAAACGCTAAAATATATTAAAAAGAAAAATATGTAAATATTTTTTTCACAATCCTCTTGTAAACTTTTTATTTATCAAATGTGCTTACCTTGAAACAATATAAATTAATATTTCAGCATAAGTATAAATGAGAAAAAAGCAATCCAGATAAAAATCTTGAAGAGAATTTGTACTAAATTTATAAAAACAAATGACAATATAAAGAATAAATAGCATATTTCAATCACTACCTACTGACAAAGAAAACAAAAATAAACAACAACAAATCCTGCCTTATCAAAAATCAATTTTTACCTTCACTCACCTTTCTAATGGGCTACAACTTTTTGTTAAACACAACAGACAACTTTGCTTAATGTTGAGCACAAAATTAAATTCCAAAATGATACACTCAAATTGTGTTTAAAGGATACGTAGAACTTTTGACAATTTAACTTAAATCAAAAAAATTCTTTGCCTATGCGACCTTATCTTGATTTAAATTAAATTTTATCTCAGACGCTTAGCAGGTTTTTGCCTAACTTTGTTCTAACTTAAAGTTAGTGCTACGCCCATTTTTGTGCTTTTTGCTTAACCCATAAGAATATAAAAATAAAATAACGCAAAATACTTTCGCATAAAAAAAAAGGAATAAGTAAGAAATAGAGGAAAATATCAAACAAATCCCAACACGTAGTTTTAAGGTAGTAAGCGTACGAGTGTGTGACTGTCAACAGACTTGTAGCAGCACCTGTTGCCATTTATAATTCACACTTAACGAGAGTAAGGTGGGAAAAACTCTGCAAAAAGGGCGCAAATAAATACAAAATACTCGAACAGGAAGCATAAAAACAAAAGGCAATAATTTGCTTATACCACATGTACAAGTGTTATGTGTAGGCCTTCTTGAAAATGTGTCCATTGGCGTGACGATTTCCAGCCCAATGCGAAAAATGTGTTGACTTACCCAGCAGCCAAAAAAAAAAATTTTAAAAATATTTTTTCGATATGAATTCAAAAAGAGAGATATATTCTTCAAACTTCAGTTAAAAATCAATACTTATGGCATTTAAAAATGATCTTATGATTTATACCAGGAACCGTAACGATTATGAATTTTATGATAGAAATCACGGCGTAATCGTTATAAATGGATTTATATTTTTTTCGATCTGAAGTAATCGTTATTAAGGATTTCTATTCTTTTCCATCAAAGGTAATCGTTACATTAGATTTCTTTTTTTTTTTGTATCATAAATAATCGTTATTTTGGATTTCTATTTTTTTCGATAGAAATAATCGTTATCTTAGATTTCCTTTTTTTTCGATCAAAAATAATCGTTATTTTGGATTTTTATTATTTTCCATCAAAAGTAATCGTTATATTAGATTTCTATTTTTTTCGATCATATACATACATAATCGTTATTTTGGATTTCTATTCTTTTGGATCAAAAATAATCGTTATTTTGGATTTCTATTCTTTTGGATCTAAAATAATCGTTATTTTGGATTTCTATTCTTTTTCATCAAAAGTAAACGTTATTTTAGATTTCTATTCTTTTCGATCATAAATAATCGTTATTTTGGATTTCTATTCTTTTCCATCAAAAGTAATCGCTATTTTGTTATATTCTTTTCGATCATAAATAATCGTTATTTCGGATTTCTGTTCTTTTCCATCAAAAGTAATCGTTATTTTGGATTTCTATTGTGTTCGATCAAAAATAATCGTTATTTTGAATTCTCATTCTTCTCGATCAAAAATAATCGTTACATTGGATTTTTATTTTTTCGATCATAAATAATAGTTATTTTGACGTTAAATTTTTTTCGATCAAAAATAATCGCTATTTTGGATTTCTATTTTTTTCGATCAAAAATAATCGTTATTTTGGATTTCAATTTTTCCGATTCAAAATAAACGTTATTTTAGATTTTTATTTTTTCGATCCAAAATCATTTTTGGTATAGATTTTTATGTTTTCAGATCAAAATTTATCATGAATTTGAATTTCTATTCTTTTGATATCCAAAACAACTGACATTTTGCATTTTAATTTTTCCTATTACATACTTTTTCGGTATTTTTTTAAAAACTTTAAGCTTTTATGGATGCATTTCGAAAGTTTTTAACTTTTTTTTTCTGACTTTTTTGATAATTTTAGTAATTGTTTTAATAAACTTAAAAAAATAAGAAAAATCGAATTATATCGAAAAAATCGATTTCATCGAAAATTGATTTTCAACGAAAAAATCGATTTATATCGAAAAATATCGAAAAGATCAAAAACTATTGAGAACAATTTAAAAACATTAATAAAGTAAAAAACCATTTAAATATGTTATATAGAAGAAAACGATAACAGTTCAAACCTACGGAAAAAGTCGATAAAATCGGAAACTTTTCGAAAAAATTAAGGGAAGTCGAAACATAGAAAGTCATAGAAAAAAATCGCTTCATTTCAGAACTTATCAAAAAAAACACCAAAAAAATATATAATAGCCGAAGACTATCAAGAAAGTTTGGAATATTAAATCGAAAAAAAAATATCGAATTGTATTGAAGAACATCGAAAAATGTCTTAAAACAATAAATATTTCTCCAGTATCAGTTTGTTACTACAAGACGTTAAAGGTCGATTCAACCACTTCTCGTCATAAATCTTCTATCTCAGTAGAAACACTGTATGCTGATCTTTTGAAATTTTATTAAAATTTCTTCAAAAAATTCATTATATTATTTCCCTAATCACAAAAACTTCAAATTCCTGTTGTCACTTCTTTGTTTATTTAATGTAGAAAAAAACGTTACACCTTTCCAAGTTGTTCAATATCAAATGGCAGGGTAAAGAAGTAAACTTTTTGCTCTTTTATTTAACTCCTACAAGCATACGCGTGTGTGTGTGCCAATATTCAACGCCTATGTATTTGTAAAAAGTAATTTAAAGTTTACCCTTTGTCACTGCAAAGTAGGTATTTGCCATTACATTTCAATTGATAGCCTTGTCATTCCTTCACGGTTCTTTCCACACTGACAATTTAATTTTATGTTTATCACAGTGATAATTTGTTGAAAGTTAGTACTCTGGGAGGTAGTAGGTGCACCTCGTCACTTAATCAAATCAAACAAGGTGAATGGATGGATGCTACCAGCTCGTAATTGCAGATAGGATTGTTGACAGTAAACACAATGGATTTCGTTGATTATCAGGTTTACGAGTAATTGGATATCGTTGCGTTTATCGCTCTATTTGTGTTGTGTTGCAAACAATGACGTTGTTTATTGGTACTCCAAGTGACAGCAGGCAACGTTAAATTTGATTATTTTTTAATATTTATTACCACTGTGATAATCAATGGGTTGCCCACCTGTAATTTGTTTATTTGCTTTATCGCTCTCATCGATAAGGTACAATCGCTAGATAATATTTATCACTTTGATTCAGCGCATAATTTCAGTTTTTCAGATTTGAAATTGACGTAAGATTTTATTGATTTACGATATGCAATTTGTGCAAAGCAAATTATCAAGTGTAATAATGGGAAAATAATGCATTCAATAATTTTTTATTTTCTCAGTTTAATTGATTCTTATATAATATTTTTTGAAATTCATTGAAATGAAAATGTTGCATTACAAAAGTTGCTAATCAGAAGTTGTAAATGACGTTAACAATAAATTTGGAATTGTCACAGAGATTTTACTATCCAGATACTTTAAACTATCTTGAATACAAAATTAGCACTAACTCTGGAATAGCTTGCTGCGACGTCATATTTATCAGCCTTAGTGAATTTCCGAAAACTTAGCCCTCGTAAACAGAAAAACTGTTAGAATTTTAAGGAGATTATTTGGTCATAGATACCTACTTTAAAATTGACACATTTTTCACTTCCAATTCCGGTTTGCCAGGTTGTTGCGCAAACACAACGCTAGGATTATAATTATTGTCAATATTTTTATCAGTCGAAGACATTTAAGGTCGCCTCAAGCAATTCCTGCTCATCATAGGTCTTCTTTCTCAAGCCTTAATATAAAAACACTGTGTTCTGAAATTGAAATTGAATTGAAATTTTACTAACATTTTTTGAATAATTCATTCATTAGATAATATGTCCTTAATCACAAATACCTCAATATTATTTTCTTGCATACATATGAGGGAATCCATGCTAAATCAGACACCGTTTAGATTTTTTTTTAGTTCTGGTTAAAACTAGCCTCCATGATTTCTAAATTTCTTTAAAAAAAGGGATCAAAATTTTTGGAAAATTATGTAACTTTTTTTTAAATAATATAAAATACTTTTTTTTTTAGATGTATCACAACAGAAATTAGCTGATAATTATTTTACTTATGTTACTATTCACTACAGTTTGTGACAACATCTAAAAAAAAGACCAAAAAAAACCAAGAACAAAATAACAAAAATCAACTAAAGTTAGGCATACAAAGTAGTTTCATCCATTGCTAAATGAAATCATCAGTGACCCTTGAGCCGATTAGTGAGAATTTCTAAGAAGTTGTTTCACTTTTTGCTTAAGTTTCTAACAAATTTTGGAAAATGGGAAACATGCCAAGCCTAAGAACTTTCGCTATTCGGCTCAAAGGTCACTGATGATTCCGTTTAGCAATAAATGAAACTACAAAGCGTGACTTGCTTTATCCCTTTTTTGTTGTTTTGTTGTTTTGTTCTTTGCTTTTTTTGTAATATTTTTTTTATGTTATCACAAACTATAGTAAACCTCAACTTTTTGATAACATAAAAAAAGACAAAAAAGAAGAAGATCAAAACAACAAAAATCAACTAAAGTTAGTCATACTAAGTAGTTTCATCCATTGCTAAATGAAATCATCAGTGACCCTTGAGCCGATTAGTGAGAATTTCTAAAAAGCTTTTTCACTTTTTGCTTGAGTTCTTAACAAATTTATGGAAAAGGAAAACATGCCAAGCCTAGGAATTATCACTATTCAGCTCAAAGGTCACTGATGATTCCGTTTAGGAATGAATGAAACTACAAACCATAACTTGCTTTAGCCATTTTTTGTTTTTTTTTGCTCTTTGTTTTTTTGTCATTTTTTTTAAGTTATCACAAACTATAGTGAACAGTAACCTCAACCTTTTAATAACATAAAAAAAAGAAGAACAAAAAGCAAAAATCGGCTGAAACTAGTCACACTAGTCACACTAGTTTCATCCATTGCTAAATGAAATCACCAGTGACCCTTGATCCGATTAGTGAGAATTTCTACAAAGTTGTTTCACTTTTTGCTTGAGCTCTTAACAAATTTATGGAAAAAGGAAAACATGCCAAGCCTAGGAATTATCACTATTCAGCTCAAAGGTCACTGATGATTCCGTTTAGGAATGAATGAAACTACAAACCATAACTTGCTTTAGCCATTTTTTGTTCTTTATTTTTTTGTCATTTTTTTATGTTATCAAAAACTATAGTGAACTGTTACCTCAACCTTTTGATAACATAAAAAAATGACAAAAAATACAAATTGGCTTAAGCTAGTTATACTAGTTTCACCCATTGCTAAATGAAATCATCAGTGACCCTTGAGCCGATTAGTGAGAATTTCTTAAAAGTTGTTTCACTTTTGATGATATGAAATATTTGTTTTTTTTTTTATGCCTTGAAAATTCATCAGCGGCACACGAATTAAATTAAAAATTATTCATTTAAAATGAGTTTTACAAAGAAAGAAAAAGTTACTTAAGCATGGTTTCTTATAAAAAATTTTCAGTACTAACTTTTTTCCATTTCTTCAGTTTTTTTTTCTATTATTTGTACGTCTAGCAAAATTATTTACTTAAATTAAATCACAAACCAAAATAGCATAAATCATTTCTTTATTGTAAGTTTCAATTGTTCTTCCTACTCAATTGTTAAGTTTAAGCCGTCTCAAAACTTATGTATGTATTTAGCTGACAGCTCTTCGCAGTGGGACAAAAAGAATTAATACCCTCACACTAACCGAATCATAAATAGATTTTGATCAGGCATTTGAACAAAAAAGAAATATCTATTTAATATGACTAAGCAAAATGTTACAGGATATTTTTTTTTTTCTTTTTGACCACACAGCTGTCTAGTGTCGTTTATTTGAGCAGAGTGCTATGTAATAGGCCAAAAAGATTAACTCCACTTTTCTACATTTTGCATATTAACTTTGCGTCACTGCAATTAATTAATACCCTTTTTTTAGCATTTATTACAAATTTCGCAAAAAAGTCGATTGAACATTTGCTTTTTTCTCAACATTTTGTATTATAAAGTTAATCAATTTGGCAATTGGACAACTCATATATCACTGTTATACTTTACTGCTGTTACTTTATTATTCTTTATCTTTAAGACATGCATTAGAACATACAAAGTAACGATGTAGTAAACAACAATTGTCACATCGCCGTCATTTGTGATAACACGTCTTTTATTGTCCGTTCATAAGCCGCATGGTGAGCACTATGCACTGGGCTGTCTTAGTTTTTGTGTTGCGTTTGCGATTGTTTTGGGAATAAATTTAACAGTCGTAAGACAAAAACATTTTGATGGACAGACACATTTGCAGCTGAAGCGAGCAACGGCAATGTAATGAGACATGTGCCAATGTGTAAAATGATAAAAGTTTTCCTCATTGTAGTAGGTATTGTTCACTTTAGTGGTTGAGTTTAGAAGTAGTGTGGGAATACCCAATAGGAAGTGTTCTTAATAGTGACTAATGAGAAAGTAATAACTTTTCAAATGAAACTTAAATTCTTAACTGTACCTGTGAACTTTTATCGCATTTTTTATACTTTTTTAAAACAGTTAATTTTTCTTTTAAGGTTCTGTATATCGATTACTCTGATACTTTTCAATGCTGGTACTCCTCAACCTTTATTGAACTTTCTTCTTAAAATCAATTAACTTCTTCGATACTTTGTGCTATATAGTAATACTTTGAGGCTTTTAGTGGTTTATTCCTTAGTTTCAGATTTAACTTGACTTTTTTGATGACTATTCGACTTTTATCGATTCACTAATCGTTACTCAAAGGATTTATTCGATTTTTTTTACATTTTTCGACTTATTCGATACTTTAGAGTACAATTCAATATCTTTTTGGCGTTTTCGATACTATATGACTCTTTGACACTTTTCGATCTCATATAAAACTTTTGGACTTTTATCAACTTATATCGATACATTGATGAATATTTTTTCGATAACTTTCAAGTTTTATCGAATTTTTTAAAACTTGAATGTACTTATCGATACTTTTAAACCTAAATCGAGCGCTTCGAAACCGTTTGGTTTATATAAGCCTTTTCAAACATTTTCAATTTCAAACGAGTTATTCGATACTTTGTCTTTTATCGAACTTTTCGATACATTTTTTTATTCATCGTTACTTTTCAGCTTTTATTGACCTCTACGAAACTGTTCAGCTTATATTTGTCATTTCGATACCTTTAGATTTTAATCGACTTATTCAATTCTTATTGACATTTATCGAACTTTTCGATACTTTTTTATATTCGTTAAGTTTCATCGATATTTCGATTTTTTGCGATTTTATTTAAATTATTTTAACTTTTAATATTTGTAAGGTTCAGAATTTTCTGTACTTAGACACCTAATATTGATGGCCTCATACTTTTTTTACAAAAATCGATTAAGTTTTTATGGCTGTATCAGTAATACTTAATGGTTTTATTTGGCAGACGTGTGTGTGTGTTTCTATGGCAAATTTACTGTACAAAAAAGCAGAGATTTTTTCTATTTTAATGTTAATTTTTGCTGTTGAAAACGAAATGAACTCTGATCACGTGCTTCGCATAAAGTTAGTTCTTTGTAAACAATTGCTTTCATAGAATACTTATTATACTGCACTTTTAAATTAATATACATAGTTCCCGGTAATCAAACACAAAATTTCCTTTTAATTATAAATTTCACTTTTAAAACACAAGGATTTTATATTATTGCATTTTTTTTTTTTTTTTGTATTTTTGAAATTACAAAATTTTTCTAGTTCTTATTTCATTTTATGGAAATAAAAAATTTTTATTGAAAAAAATTTCTGGGCACAAAATCTCAATTATTTTGTGGAAAAATCTAATTGTGAAATATAATTGCACTAAATGGAATGAAGAAGAGTTTTCAGACGAAACTAAAATAAATACAGTTTCACCCGATGGCAAAAAATATATCTGCCACCCTAGCTCAAAGGAGTTTGTCCCAAAGTACTCCCAAGCATGGAGGAGGAAACATAATGCTTTGGGGTGCTATGCTATGGTGTGGTGTTGGCTTACTACGAAAAATTTAAAGTATTATAGACAGGTTCCAATACATTGGAATCCTAGTGAATGTAAGACTGCCTAATTCGGATGAAAATGTGCCTGTAAGTTGGATATTTTAGTAAGAGAATGATCCAAAGCACACTGCGAGTTAAGTAAAGCGATGACTTACAGATCCACAAATCAATGTATTGGATTGGCCATCTTGCAGGTTTGATCTTAATCCAATTGAAAACTTATGGCAAGGGTAAAAAACGCAGTGAACTTCCTCAAGATGTACAATTTTGATAAGCTGTACGACGAAACTAAGAAAATCTGGGAAGCAATTCCAAACAGTGTTTGTGAAAATTTAATGGAGTCCAATGCCTCGCAGATGTTAAGCAGTAACTGATATTTTTGAGTGAATAAAATATCATAGAATTAACTCAAGCAAATTTTAATGTCTAGCAAAACGTACATACTGAAAGCAAAGTAAACATAAAATAATGTAATGCAAAACTTACAAAGGAACGTAAATGGTGTAGGAAAATCAATGAATCCCCCTCATAGCTCTCAATCTCAATTAGTATTTTATTATTAAATAAAATAAAAATAATAATAAATCTTATCAACAGAACGTAATGAAAAAATAATATGTGCTAAAGTGTGTAAACATTTCTCTAAAGACTTGTGAATTACTTTGAGCAGTGAACAAAGGCATTATTTTTGAACAATAAATTGTGTTTTTCCAAGTGCAAAATATTTCAGAGGTTAACAAATTGAAGTAATCAAATTTCTTGAAGTGCATATTACAGACGTTGATAGGCAGCAGCATGATTGAGAAAAAAAAATAGAACGGTAAAAGGGTAAGCCAGTACTAAAAAGCGGCTCTTCTTTCAGCAGTCAACATTATAAAAAAATCATGTGTGCAGCTCACCACGTGGTAGAAGTGAAACCTTTAGAAAACAAAACTGCGATAGAATGAGACGAAAATTTTTTATTAAAATGATGAAAGTTGACAAGAGCTAGAATAGCACTGTGGAACAAATTTAGGTTAGCAAAAGTTAGGTCGATTCTGAGAGTGAGGGGTCAAAATAGAGGCTAAATTAGAAGACCCGTATCGCGGCGTTTCTTTATGTTAGTTCGAATTTTTTTTTAATCGACCTTCGAACTTTGCAGTCAAATGCCGATTTTCAGCATATTGTTTATATGGTTTTTTGGCTATAACTCGTCGACTAATTGATATTTTTCAATCTGTAAAAGCCAAATTATTGCTAGAGACCTATGCAACAATTAAAATTTATTTAGAAAATTTTTGTGGTGCTTATGAAGCAAAATGTTGGAAAAATTATTTTTTTTCATGCTTTTTGAAAATATTTTCCACAAAACTAAGTCTTTTTTGCTTTCTGTTCCACATTTGTTCCACAGTGTAGTTACAGTTATATCAAATTAAAGTTGTCATCAAGCAGAGTGTCCGAGAACTATCAGCTTTGAAATCGGTTAACCAAAAGCTGGGATATAAATGTGGAAAGATTTCCTATTTTTTCAAGCATTGCACTGATTAACTACCAAAGCATTGTCATAGCGAGGAGAAAAAAATCTACTACTCTCTCTCATTGTAAATGTTATTGTTTTCAAATTAAGCGTTGTTTTTATTGAAATATTAATAGCAATATCAAATTAAAATTTTTGATGAAATTTGTTATGGAGATGAATTGATTCTTTAGTAAATATATTTTGTTTTTAGTGAGGCGATGCTATGCCCCTAACAGGGAATTAAGTTTTCACTGCTAAACTAATGGACCGATTTTGATAAAATTTAGTACAGAGATAGATTGAACCATAAGCAAATTTAAATAGATATAGGGCCACATAATTACATGATTTTTATTTTTGTGAGTGATGCTATTTAATCAGGTAAAATGCTACTGAACTATTTTGTAATGACAATTTAAATAATGGTTGAATTTCAGCCAATAGGCGAACTCTAGTACATAATACTCCTTAGTCAGATCGTATGCAGGGTTATAATCGGAGTTGTCATTGTTTCCAGTTTGAATTTTTAAGGATAACTGCAGAAATGTTCAAGTTCTAAATGAAACAATATAATATTGATCTTGGAAGAAGCATGGCCAAACACTTTGACCCACCATTTTGCATATTCCTGAAAGAACTTTCAAACATTAAATTTGATCAAATAATTGATTTCATTACAGAGCTTTTACCCATATTAAGAGAACTCCCTTGGATTTGAATATTAAAATGTATTTTCTTCAACAAATCCAGCACCAAATGCTTTAAAATTGTATGTTACTACTGAGCATTGCTTATCAGAAAAAAAAAATTTTAATACACAGACTTTAAGCCAATTAAAAATTTATATCCTTGAAATAAATTCAAATTATTTTGTAGCCAAAACTATTAAAATTAATGCAAAGTATTCTGAATTCAATTTACTTGAAACATTCCCTTCCAGCAAGCAAACATTAAAACTCTTTTCAACTTTAAGTCAGGCAAGTCAGTCAAGAAATAGTCATTCACTTTCTTAATTAATTTTCCTATAACTATGCAATAAAAAATTCTTGAAAATGCCCTTCCATAAAATGCGTAATTTGTGTTGCATACTATTAAGCGCTATTTATTACTTCATTTTATTTACATTTATACAACTCCTTAGATTCATAAACTAAAATGGTCTGTCTGTAAATTTTTTACGTCGCAAAAGTCACCAGCATTTTTTTCTGAAGAATCTTTTGGTTATGCTAAGAGTTTATTTCAATTTCTCAACAACACAATTTAATATGCGTTCAACTGCTTTGCAAGCATGGAAAATTTAAAATTTTAACCATTTCCTTCAATACCAAAAAAATTTACAAAATTCCACACTCATCCGGTTGCTACACCATCCAGATGGCTTTCAATAAATAAACGCCAAACTGTAGCTTATCTATTTATGAGCAAACATTGCTGTCAAAAATTTAATATTGAAAATTTTTCAAAAATACACGACGATGTTATTAAGCATTGGCATTGGCAGCAAAAATGATATTGACAGCAATAACCAAGGAAAACAAATACAACAGCGAGCGCAAACCGACAAAATCGAGCGCAAACCAACAAAATCGATTGAAAAGGATGTCAAAAAAGAAACTTCACTTTTTTTTTTTGTTTTTGGTATTTTCTGTTGAACCCCTTAAAGCAACAATAAATAAAAACCAAACAGAAATAGAAGGAGTATAATCCCGCAGAAGCTGCCTAAAACGTTTTTCCAATTTAACCTCAAAAATGTGTTAAATGCCAATTGTTGAACTGTTGGTATGTGCGGTATATTGTCTTAAGTGTATGCGTGGGTTAAACATACAAATATGCGTTTGTCTCAAGTATGTGCTTGTGTGTGAGTTTGCGAATAAAAATATAAATAAATGTTCTATTTCATTTAGATATTCGAAAGAAATGAATGCGGTCTTGATTTTTCAATTTGCTTATCATGAGTGAAATTGAAAAACTTTGTGGCTTAAGCAGCGGCTTAGAAAGTTGAGTGTTGTGTGAAAAAATAGCGAATTCTTAAAAACAAATTGATAAAAAACATTTTCAAGTATTTAGCAATTTAAATTAATTTTTGATATTGAGCGATGAATATCAAAAATAATTAAGTCTCTATCTGATGTGTAGGCAAAATAAAATAACAGTGGAATTTCCTTCTTCCAACTTACACGATGCAGGGGAAAATCTGTTTGCGAAACCCTGTGTCCTTCAGCAATCCTCCGACGTGTATCATATCATAAAGATATTTAAGAAAAATATTTTTCTGAATTTTTAACCAATTTATTTTTTACGTCATTGAGAGCTTTGAACTAAATAGCTTAGATGGTTAATAGCTGTAGTAGCTAGACTCTATTATTGGTTTTAAGCATTTTTTTTTTTTGCGATTTTCATTGAAAATTAATAGCTAAGCAGAAAAATTGCTAAAAACTGAAATTTTCCCCAAAACTAAAAATCGTAGAGAAAAATTTTTCAAATGAAACATTTCTAATTTTTCCCATGGAATTTGTAATAAAAAATATGAGTTTGTACTATATTAAAAGTCTTACAGCCAGATTATGTAAAACGCGACGCGACGCGACGAGTCACATTTTCGCGTCAGCAACCAATTTCGTATTATATAAGCTCACTTACTCACATCATCGTCAAAAAGTGACGGATAGCGTGTTCTTTACGTTTTTTTGGTATTATGCACAGGCGCGAAGAGGCACAAAAACGCACTTCAATTGTCAAAGTCGTCGTTGCTTGCGTCGACTTTTTCTAATTTGATTTTCATTATTTTATTCAATTTTTTAATAAATATTAAACTGTGATATATTTATTAATTTGGTGTTTAAGCATTATTATACGAAAAAAAAAAAAAAACAGACTTCAACGAAAAAAAAAATTTTGTTCTGCATCCACTGGGGTTCGAACATAGGCATTTTGTGCTGCTAGATGCGCAGTTTAACGAGATCAGCCAAACTCATTGTTGCTTTTCGGCTCGCTAAAAGTATAATAGTTTTTTTAGCCGAGTCTTATTTGAATTGTCATTTTGTAAGAGTTCCCAGACTTGGGAGTTTTTGTAATTTTAGGTAGTTTTTTGCCATAATTTTCCTTTCAAATTGAATTGAAAGTTTATTTGCTACTCAATAGTTGGAAGAATATTTGTAATAACATACATACAACCATTGTAGCAACGGCTGTTTTTAAGAACAGTATTGCTTCAACAAATTTTTAATACCAAAATCTCTTAAGCAAAAAAGGCTTCTCAGGTCAGATTTAAAGAATGCGGAAACGCAAGTTGTTGTTAAATAAAATGAAAATTAGAGTCGATGGAGTGGTTATACGGCCGAATTATGGAGTGACGCATTTTTTAAAAATTGCAGATTTTATTTACTTAGCAAAACTATCACAATTATAAAGTAAATAATTGTTTTTGTAAGATTTCATTGTATCACACACACAATTTAGCGTTTGCACACCAGAAGATTTTGGTCATCGATAGTAATCTAAGCTTTCATTTATTTCAGGTTTTTACTTATTACCTAACACATGATTTTTAACACAGCGATGTCATAGCAAAACTAGTGCGCGATACTTTCCTTTACTCAGTAATTAAACTTTCCATTGATATGAAAAAAAAAAAAAATACCTTACCGAGCATCTATCTCATGAACTATTATTTTTGAGCTCACAGTCCTAACCTATTATTTTACAAATATTTGTGTAATTTTACTGTGATTTTGATAATTTGCTTATTATATTACACCTTCGCATTGTACATTATTTCTAAATCAAAGTGTAATGTAAGAAATCAACGTTTACAAAATTAATGCATGGCCCCGAAAACTAGTAGGGTGTCTATTTTGTAAAGCTGTATATGCATATGAATGAAGACTATTCTCCAAATGTGATCTATTGGATTTTGGTCAAGGGTTTTATGTGATAAATTGTGGTTTGTAGCTTAGTTTGTCTAACATCGACTTTTCTAGGCACATTATTGCATTAAAAATTTTAGCAATTAATTAGAAAAACCACATACTTGATCATTTTTACACACTAAGAAATTGTCTTCATTGGAGGAATACTAGATTCTATGTCATGCAAATCTTTTACATTTTGCACCAAAGAAAGGTGGCATCATGACAACGTAAACTGTTACGTTAAAAGTTGACAACTCTAGTGACAAAATAACTGGACGAACGCCATGACGTAAACAATTATATAATACCAATTTGTGACGCATGGTGACTTAAAGTGTCGCGCACGCGAAATGTCACCGCGTTTTACATAATCTGGCTGTTAGTTGACATTGAAAGCAATTTTCACGGTCAAAGATAAGGTCACTGTTATATAACACCCTAGAAACCTTATAACTTTTGCCTCAAATTTTTATACCTATCTTGCTTGGTTCTCAAGATATTAGTCTGGGGAAATTAAAATGGTACACACTGTACAATCCGTGGTCAGAAGTATTTGCTTAATTTACCAAGCTTGCTGCTTTTGACAGCTCTAAGCGCAATAATGAAGGAAATACCTTAAAACTTTCGTCTGACCCTTGCAAAGGTGATGCTACACAGCATATGCTTTGCCTTTACATTTGCGTCAGTTTACATTGAAGTGTGCTACCTATTTCCTGACTAGTGACCAGTTATTTTCGATAAACGTCTGAACATTTGGGTATTAAATTAGAAATTTTGTTTATTTGGTTATTCAATTTACGCATTGCTTAAGAATAAAAACATAGCAAACGGGGAAATTATCAAGACTTAAATCCAGCTTATAATGCAGTGATGTCTTTATAACAGCTTGGTAGCGAAATTTTGATTCTATAATATCTTGTTAGGGCATTTTTAGGGCGTTTGTGCCTTTTTATTGTACATAATAAAGTGTTTACAAAGATATGAGGTGGCATATCTTGTGTGTATCTTTATACTATAGGCATAAAAGTAATTTGAAAGAATATTTTTGAACCAATATTGTCCATTTTCTGTATTTTTAAGGCGTTTTATCAAGACAATATGAAATAATCAAATAACTCATAATAGGTTCGCTATAAATACATTATTTGACATGTCTCGTTTGTGCCTTTATAATGTATATAATAAAGTGCTTATAAATGTATGATGTGGCATGTGTCGTATGTATCTTCATACTGTAGACATAAAAGTCATCTGAGAGAACATTATTGAGCCATTATTGTCCATTTTCTGTCTTTTTAAGGCGTTTTGTCAAGATGTATAATGAAATTAAATATAATAAAAGTCTGTAGTTTCAGATAAAAAGTTGCCAAGAAAAAAGAAAGCAAAAACTTTCTTTAAATCACATCTTTAAAGTCTCCGAGCAAAATAGCTTTAATGCAACTCTTTTTTCAGCCTCTTTAGGGTGTTTTTTAAAGACCCCAGAATATACTTTACCAAATCTCTTAAAAGTTAACGCAAAGGAGAACATGTCTTCAATGGCTCTTATAATCCCCTATAAATAATTTATAAATATAATATGTTGTCTTCATACTTGTCTTAAAAAGACATTTAAAATAAGTTATAGAAACTTTTTTTACTACTAGGGCTCATTTTCTATTTTATTTCGCTCTATGTTGTTCTGTCGTGAAATTCAAACTCAGGGCAACCATCTTTTTTTAAATTAACAACCAATTTTGCTTTGTAGAGCTCCATTTTGGACTTGTGGGAAATATTGAATGTTGCAATTTCCGGTGCCTCGTAAATGACTATAAGACGCTGAAGTCATGAGTCAGTCATAAAGACAGCTCATCTGTGAACCAACTCTGTAGGCTCTCATGCTCAATTTTACTTGTGGCTGACCATGGTTCTATTTAGCCCAAGTGTGAAGCTATGCTAAGCTATAATACCAAAACTTACACAGCTCTCTAGATATTTTCTTAGCTGTAATGTGTTGTAAGCAAAAACACACTATTTAGCGCTTTAAAACTAACTGCTTTGTTTACTGTGCGACAATATTCACAAGTTTTGACAAAAATGTTTACAAAACTTTTCAAATTTAAAAAAAAATTTTAAAATTGTTATTATTATTCATTGTATTTCATATGTAATTCATCGCATATTTTCATTAATGTATAACTATATTATACTTAATTTGCTTTATTTATTAAATTTTTTTTTGTCTTTTTGTTCTCTTTGCCTTTGCACATTTATTTATTTGTATTTTATTTGTTGGCTTCGCTATCTTTTGAAACTTATTCTAAAGAAATTTTGTAAATTTTGTTAACAACGCTGTGAGCAATTTCTGCTATACAAATATGCAACCCACTAAGAGCCAAGTCTTTTAAAATCTACAAAATTGACATGACTTTGTAGGTGTGTGTATTTAGATAAACTTGTGTAAAACAAACACAATGCTTGATAGTAAATAATCCTACATATATAAATGGTGTCTCTGTTAAAAGTGTGTTAGCACTGTCGTTTATCTGCCAACAGTTTTTGTGCATATCTATGCGAATGATCTAGAAAACCCCTAGGTATGGTACTTAAAGCTGCATATCCCAAGCTTCAATACGTAGTTTGTATTTTGTTTAATTTTTTTTTTGTTTTTGCATACAAAAAGTTTAAAAAATTATTTAAACATTTTTGCAACAGCCACCATGTTTAGTAATAATTCACTAATAAAATTTTGCCAACATTTTATGTTAATTATTTTCAGCAGTTAATTATTTCAAACAATTTTTTCCATTGTTAGTGTTCACATTAAAAAAAAAGGTTTTTTTTTTATATTAAGCACTGATTAAATTTTGTCCACCCTAACCTCAATACTCAGTTGTGCTGGAAATGAATCACAGTTGACATTTTCTATAAAAATCAATACAATTGGCCTTTATGTGCATGTATTTATTTATGTGTTTATATGTATGTATTTGTTTTGTTAATCTCTAAATATTGCCAGTATTTATTTTTGTATTTATGTGCCATTTATTTTTAGCCACTCGCACTAACCGTGATAAATGTGTACATAAATAACCATGTCTCATTTCTATGCAAATTGGTGATTATCAAATTGTCAGTATGTTGTCATAACCACACGCTCATATACACACACACACACACACACACACACACAGGAACATATGTCATTCATCATGATTTATAGGCATTTAATAGACCTACACAGTTACCAACGCATAACAGTTATCGGTTGCCATTGATATCAGCCGTTGTGTGTGTCACTGTCACTGTGTCCACAACGTCAGGTTAAAATCGCTTAGGTATAAGTGATTTTTTAATGGTAGCTTTGTGAGATTTGATAGATTTTTGTGTATTAAACGGATTTAATGAAATATGTTGTTGTTAAAATTCGGTTCGTTGATTAAATTGTGTGACCTAATATTTTATTTTTTTGATGCAAAAACCTAGCAATTTTTTTTAAGTTACTTATATTAGTTGTAGTATGGTTAAAAGGATAAGTTTCACTTACGAAACGCAGACAAAATCAGAATTTAACCAACAAAAAAAATGTATATGAACATAGTTTAGTACCTTGAAGCTTCCTATTAAGGCAAGAACAATTATATATCACGTTTGTACTAAAGATCTTACTTTGAAGTTATTGTCAAAGGGTAAATAGGAATTTTAAAAATAGACATTTTTTGTGGATTACATAAAGAATCATAAAGGAGACTTTGAACAACATTTTTATTGTTATTCAAAGCAGAAAATATTGAATGAAAATAAATGGTTCACATCAAAACAAAACATTGCAGATATAAAATATTTTCAATTATTTTTGCCAACTCCGAAAGTTAAGTGAAATAGTCCAATCTTTGAAAGATAACAAGATCGCCGGAGTCGATCAAATCACTACTGAACGACTGAAACGATGTTCTTTGACACCAGCCAAAGTCTTAAAGCCGCTGTTCTACAAAATCTAGAATGAAGAGCGCTTACCAGAAGATTGGCTATACAAAAAAGGCTATCAAAAAAAGGCGAGCTGAGTGATTACCAGAATTATTATTATCCTCCTCCTTATTGTTTTAGACGACATATTAAATAAGGCATTTGACAGAGTCGAAAGACGTACTCGATGGAAGTTTAACGAAAAATTAGAAGACCTCGACAAATATATGTGCAAAATAGCCTGAAGATCTACTCTTGGAGTCGCAAAAAGTCGGCTTAAGAATTAATACACCGAAGACCAAAAGTATTAAACTAAATTTTATGACATTGCATAACATTTAGCTGATAGTGGTGATATTGAAAACGTCGAAGAGCTTACATATTCAAGCAGCATCATTTATATGGATGGCGGATCAAGAGAGGATATAAACTCAAGAGTTTCAAATACAAAAGCCGCGTTTACTCAGCTAAACAAAATATTGGAGCTCTTCGTTTATCTCCACCAAAACAAAAGTTCACATTTTTAATTCAAATGTAAAATCAGACTTGTTAGACGAATGTGAGACCTTGCTGGTTACCGACAAAACAAACCAACTGCAAGTAGGTACTCTTCAACAAATGCCTAAGGTACCTATTAAGGATTGGGTGGCCAAATGCCATCTCAAATACCGAATTACAATTAAAATGCAATTAGAAGGCAGTCGAGGACGTGTCATGCCACCTTAAAAAGAACGCTGGAAAAGGATATACAAATTCGGAAAAATTGTGGAAGGAAGTAAAAGCCATATCGCTCAGAATGGAGACATTTTATTTTTGGCGCCAAGCTCCGCTAGGAGTTAAACGAATACCACAGAAAATCTCGGAAAGCAGCTCTTTTATTTGTTTATTATTTCAAAATCTTTAACTTACAAGATCAGTTCTCTGCATGGAAGCTAAAATTCAACTTTAAGTTCACTCTATTCTATTTTCAAATATATTTTTTTAATTTGATTTTTCTCCTTTTTTTACATTCTCTTGCTTTTTTTTGTGAATTCAATAAAGTATGTATGGTTTGTCAAGATTTCTGATTTTT
Organism: Tricholauxania praeusta; assembly: GCA_949775025.1. Taxonomy (NCBI): domain Eukaryota; kingdom Metazoa; phylum Arthropoda; class Insecta; order Diptera; family Lauxaniidae; genus Tricholauxania; species Tricholauxania praeusta. The sequence goes on from OX459029.1 coordinate 146,745,817, forward strand.
CATGGCAATATCTCCAAAACTAAGGTATTTTGAACAAAAGCTAAATGCTATCTAATTCTTTAAAAGCTTTACAATACTATATACAACTTTAAGCAAATTAGAAAAGTTTGTGTTTGAAATACGGTCAGTTATGCTTAACAAAATATATAAGACTTCCGCAACAACAGAAATTTAAGAAGTAAGTAAAAAAACTTAAAGTAAAAACCACACAGTAATTGAAAAATAAATAGAAGTAAAAGGAGATAACATTTTTTACTTAATTTCCGGTCTCGAACCCAAACTTGCTGCTCACAAATATAAAGGGCTGCTGATGGCAGCGAAAGCATTAATTTATAATCTCGTGCTTTTTTGATTTATTGGCACAAATTTGTGTAAAATGTAAAAATTTACTTTACCAAAATGTAAAACTTTGTAATTTGTTTTCATGGAAAATTTAATAAATAGGGAATAATTTTCTCATTAAATCCGCTAAAGCAAATGACACTCAATTCTTATGTGTTTTCTCACTTACAAACAGCATAAAATGTAATCAAAGATTTGCTTTATACTGCCTAAGGTCATACACATATTATTTAATAATCTTTTTCACGCATGTAATTTATGTTCAACATGACGTATGAGCAACTTTCCTCACTTGACTTTCTGTAAGAATATTGAGTGTTTACTTGATATTAAAATATTTTTATGCCATTCGACAGAAAATGTTTTAAATAGAAAAAATTGACATAAATGTATTAAGATAATATCGTATTTGAGTTCTTTAATTGACTTAAGACGAAAAGACATATTTTAAGATATTTATTCCTTCTGTTTATCTTGATGTAAATAAAATACAAACGCAATGAAGTGCTTTATTTTTTGGAGTTAATGTACTGAGTACTGTATTCTACTGTACTGTACTGTACTGTACTGTACTGTACTGTACTGTACTGTACTGTACTGTACTGTACTGTACTGTACTGTACTGTACTGTACTGTACTGTACTGTACTGTACTGTACTGAGTATGTAACATAACATTTTTTGATGACTTAATTTGTTTTTTTTTTTTTTAAATATAAAGACCCAAAGTTAACAGATTGTATAGGTCGTATCCACTTAGTAAGTAATAGCAAATTTATTGCAGTGATCTTGAAACTTGCCAGAGAATCGAATATTTTTTTAATATATCCGTGATAGTTCCAATATCATTTTTGATTCCATTTTTATTTCAATTACAAATATAATTTGTAGCTTTGGTAAAAAAAAAAAAAACAATTCAATACTTAAGTAATATGAGTGGCATTGCATTTTGTATTGTTGTTATCTTTCGTCTTGTCACTGCTGTATTCTTAGTACATTTTCTTTAAATCTACTAATAATTCCATATTACCATCCCATTCACTTAAACTACATAAAAAAGAAATAAATTTTGGATTTGATATCAAGAAACCATTGAACTTCAGCCTTAAAGTAATAAAAATTTTGAAATGAAAGAAACACATAAAAAAAATCTGTTAATATCGATAAAAAAATTGGAATACATGACGTATGAGCAACATTAATAAATACGAGTACATGCGAAAAATTTCACTTAATATTGGCAATGAAGTTTAATGAAAATGCAAACAAAATTAAAACCTACGATACAATATTGCATTATAAAATATATAATTTAATGACTTTGAAGCAATATAGCTAGAGCATCAAAACTTTTGATTAGCTCTTAGGATTTGCATTTATTTTAACTTTAATGTTTTCTTTTTGAAAATGTTTTTTAATAAAATAAAAAATTATCAGTTTATTATAAGCTACCACAACATTCATATTTTTTTATGGAACATTACATAATACTGCTCTACAAAAAGATAATTGTAAAGTCACAAGTTTACTTGCTTGCGAGATATTTAACCAGAGATTTCGATTATGAGCCTGTTCTGATTCCGTTTCCAATTACATTTTTTTCAGAAACATATAAAAAAGGAAATTCAACTTAAAATTCAAAATTCATTAAAAAAAAGTTCGAATCCAAATTACAACCATAAGACTTAGAAGCGTTATTGGCTTGGATTTTAATTCCACTTCCGAGCTCAATCGGTATGAAAACAGACCCTGATTGCTAGCTTTTTTTTTCAAAAAACTAATTTGTTTGTAATATTTTACAAAATCGATTTTACAAGGACTCAGAGCACAAAATTTTTAATTTATTCCTGTGCTGCTTTTTTTTGTAGATCAGTGTATTCACTTTTTCATGCAACAATCAACACAAATACATAAGGAACAAAACGCTCCCAAACCAAAAAAGTAAGCGGCGCCAAAAAATGTCAAATTGCAAAATAATGAAAGCACTTAACATTTTAATATGACAAAGCATAAAGGAGACAAAATAAAATATGAAAAAAAAAACAACTCAAAGCAGAACAACATTTTACATCTGCTTTCAAAAGGACTAAATCCCAATAAAAAGGAACAATTCATGGCCTAATATGCAGTAAACCTCATTCGTTGTTGTTAAATCTGCTCTTGTCACTTATATTTGAAGCATTTTTAAATAAAAATTTAGTAACCGTCAATATTATTTTACGGAGGAATAAAAAGCGGATTCGTGTATGCTACAATGGAGTATTTTACAATTACAAATACAATTTACATGCAGCAAGGTCCTCATAACATAAGCATAAAGGATATTGAGCGTAGTGAGAAATATTATCCCGTTTACTCATTTGTTTCCCATTTTTGTTTTATCGCAGTTGTTGTGAACATTTTTAAAAACATAAATTTGCCGGCATTGATTACACTTGTCAACAGTAAATATTTTTGCTCAAATTTTTTGTTAAATTTTATTTGGCATTCCATTATCTAGTGAGTTTAGAGCAAAAAAAGATTGGTCTCTTCGAGAAAAAACATCGAAACATCCTGTTTTAAATTCCGACTCTAAATACCGAAATTATGATGAAAAATTTAATACGGCAACCCCTACGTTCGTCAAAAAAATTTAAAAATTTTTTTTAAATAATTCTAATGGAGTAAACGGAGACTCTAAATCTATTTTCGTTAAAAAAAAAATAATTATTTTTCGAAATTGCCTTGGAAAAATGCTTCAGATTCGATAGTGTACGGTGAACATATTTTTTTGCTGGTATGGTCTAATGTACGTATTCCCCAATATTCTATGCTGTCCTGTGTAATAAATGAAATTTTCTATGAAATGAAGTTTATCCTAACACCATTCACCCTGACCTTACCCTAAGCATAAACATATTGTTGTCAAAAGCACTCGACAACGCTTAGCTTTTTGTAATTAGCAAAAATTTTTAGAGCATATCCTTCAAATTCGACATGCCGAGTTGCATTGTTTTTATTGTTGCTTCTTTTCTTGTTTTCGTAGCATACTTTTCAGCTGCTTAGGCATTTTTTTTACATAATTTGTTTTTTTTTTTTCTTTGTAGCTTTTAATTAATTTTTAATATTTTCTATCTCTTTTCTTCTTTGACGCAATATCTCGCAAGTTTGCTGCGCTAATTTGTGTTGGTAGCAATGAAATTATTACTTGTGGTTTTGATTATAATGATAATTTTTTAATGTTTTTTTTTTTTTGTTTTGCCTTTTTGATTTTCAGCTTAATTAGAGTTTTTGAAGTTTAATGGGTTTTGTTTTTTTTTTTTTTTTTTTGTTAAAACAACAATGTGGAAAATATAATTACATTGAAATGCTTGTCCTATATCAGACGCTTTTTTTAGAAATTCAATTAAACTTTTTATAAATTACCGAAAATTTTGATTAATTAAGTTTGGAATTTTCTGCAAGTGATGGTAAATGATAAAAAAAAAGCTGTCACTCGCAGCGCAATGTGTGAGAGAAATGATGTTTTTACGGCAAAATATTAAGCAGGACCAAAACATATCGCGAAAAATTGCTAAGTATTGATATAATCAAAGAGTATTATATTGAAAGATGTCAAAAGATTTAATAAACAGCAAACAGAATCGAAAATGTTAACAAATGTGAAAGATTCAATTGGCTCATAAGTTGTTGAAAAAGTCATAAAATGCTAAAAAAGTCATAAAATGTTGAAAAAAAAAAGAAACATTTTAAATAATAGTAATAGAGCTTAGCTACTACAGTTATTAAAGCTTTCTTAGCTATTTAGCTTGAATCTTTAAACCAAGTAAAAGCATATTCAAAAGTATCAAAATTTCGAAGAAATATTCCTTAAACATCGACAAAAGTCTAAAATTAAAGGCTTTGGTGACCATGAGGATGCGCGTGACGTTATGTTACCATAGGCTCTCAATATAAAAGTGAACCACATCCTGTTTTTTTAACCCAGTACATATTTATGATAATAAAAGGCTTACCCTCTGCATACCCATATTGTTCTCGGAAGAACCCAAATTTGACAACGCCGGATCTTTGAGATAAAGTGCCATTTACGCACACCAATTACTTTCGATTTTACAGGAATTGTACAGTAAAATTTTTTCTATATTTTATAGAGTCAGTAATGCTCCAGAAGAATTATTGTTCTTGGTACAAGTGCTCGAAAGTGATCAAAATTTATTTTGATCGATTTCAACCATTTTTGCGCACTTGTACCAAGGGCATCAATTCTTTTGAAACACAGTTGAGTTAAAAAAAAAAATCAAGCGCTGATTTTTCTTTTTAATTTTGTGTACCCAAGATGAAATTAACAGAATCAAACAAACCTACGCCATAAGGTTGCTGCATCATCCGAACCCATTGGCTCGTAATTTAACAAACATAGAAAGTCGCTCCAGATTAAAAAGAAAGGATCGCCCTTCTATGCAAGTCACTTACACCGAACCAAACTAAACAGCTCAAACGTTTACCCTTCCCCCGAGGCACTACACGTAATCATCAAGAATCATATGAGGACTTTGTACCGGGACCTAGCTCGTCTTGGGCACACTTGGCAACTTATCGCCGCCAGCTCCTTTTCCGTTGAGGGTGTAAGACCGGGACCTAGTTCGTCTCGGCCACTTTCCGGTGAATTGGAGAGAGTAGCAGGAAGAGAGTTGAAACAGTGTCTTCTCGGTCTCTTTTGGGTGCTAAACCGGGACCTAGTTCGTCTCGGCTACCACCTCAAGAACGTCCTGGAGGCACTAATCACTCCCAAAGTGGTCGACCGGGACCAAGTTCGTCTCGGCGACCACGAAGACAATCGTTTTTGTGGTACTCAAAACCTCCATTCGGGTAGACTGAGGCCTAGTTCGTCTCAGCTACCAAGCCAAGACCGGGACCTCGGTCGTCTCGGGTGGCAAAGAATATGGGGAGAAGCGATCGTCAGCTGCATCCACACCTATGCTCCAATGAGTTATTCGATCTTGTGCACTCGCTGTGCTGAGCCATACACAAGCTGCACCTACTACACAAGAAGTATAAGTCCCTGCTAACTTTTGTTTCTGGAGACAAGTTCATTATTAAATTATATATTCATTATTCACAATAATAATGTATAATAATGTTACCTAGTTTAAGATTTTAAAACTTATTGTTAGTCTCTTAAGAGAAGATACAATAAAAGAAAATGAAGTTTAAAAAAAAAAAAAAAATTTTGTGTACCCAAAAATGCTCTAAGCAAATTAGTGCCCTTGATGCTCTTGTGTCCTTTATTTCCTCACAGAGCAAGGGACCAACATAAAACTTTTCTAATGTAAACGCTCAGTACTGATTCACGTTTTAGCCATCGTTTCCACAATGATTTAGGATGAGCACACCTTCTCCTACCATGATGGCAAGACTCTAATGCTTGCCGTCAGGCCGTCGTTTGAGATTTCCTCAATGTGTGTCCAATCTATTTTCAGTTTCGTTGTTTGATTTGATTGCAAATTGGATATTGACAGCATTTGGTGAGCAATTGGATATTAGAAATGTTCCTGTCAATAAAATTTCAGAAGATGTAATTTGTATAGCAAAGCGCAGGTTTCAAAACCATACTTGGTTCAAGTGCCCGAAAATGGTCAAAATCGGTTTTTTGACCTATTTGAATCTACCTTTTTTTAATCAAAAATTAGACCGTATAGCAGATATTTAAGTTTTAACTTTTTTCTTTTTTAAAGAAATTCGTGTGAGTAAAGTTTTTTGTAGCTTTTTTCATTTTAAACTAGGGGGTTCGAACCCCGACTCACTTCGCTCATCAACCGACCGCCTCCGCACACTTCGCTTTGCTAGTAGGCTATAGCACGCCCTTTTCTATCTTCCTTCTACAACCAAAAGTACACAAAGGAATTTTACCAGACTTCGAAAAATGGGTCCAAAAGACCTCTTTAGGAGGGTCGAGGACCTCCCCTGCCACTTCCAAAAATACATTTTCGGCCTTTTCCTATCGATTCGTGGAATAAAACTTTTTTCGAAAAAGGGGTCCTCTTTAAGAGGGTTGGGAACCTTCCCTGTAACTTTCAAAATCCATTTTCGGCCTTTTTCCATCGATTCGTGCAATAAAATTTTTTTTTCGAAAAATGGGTCCAAAAGACCTCTTTGGGAGGGTTGGGGACCTCCCCAGTCACTTCCAAAATCCATTTTCGACCTTTTCCCATTTATGCGTGGAATACAATTTTTTTAAAAATATAAGTGCATAATTATCATAAATTTTTTTTCTTTTCAGAAAAATATTAAGCATTTTCCTTTGGATTCTATTATGAATAATCCTTGGTGTTTTCCTTTGAAATTTTTGCTTAATGATCCAAGATAATATTTTAGGATTTTTCTCGTTTTTTCACACAAAAAAAAAACTTTTATTTTCGACTTTTGAAAATAAAAGTCAAAAAAAAAACTTTTGAAAAAAAAATTCATTATTATATTTATATTATATTATTTATAAATAAAAGTATTTTTTAAGAGTTTTTTTTTTTTGACTTTTTGAAATATAAGTCAAAAAAAAACTTTTAACTTTTATTTTCTAATATAAAAGTTTTAAAGAAACTTTTACTTTTATTTCACAAATATAAAAGTTTTAAGTTTACTTTTACCTAAAAAATAAATTGATTTATAAAGTTCATTTCAAGTTCTGAATTTTACCATTCTTCACCAACTAAAAGTATGCAATAAAATTTTTGTTTTCTTATATTTATTTTTTTTTTGTGCTTTTATTTTTGTTCTTTCACTATCAACTGATTCAATCAAAAAAACTAAACGTTTTTTAAACACTTTTTTCAATTTATAAACTTAGTTTTTTTTTCAATTCGATTTCAATTTATTATTCAAAAGAATCATTAAATATTTGAAATATCGTAAAATTGCTGGTTTGGTGGGGAAATTTTGCTCACTAGAGTAAGTGAATAGCGTTTGGAGCTGTATGTTGTTACCGGCATTGGTTCTTGTCTGACCTTGTACACTTTTTAATAATTTAATAAGAGAAGTTTATAATTATTATTATTATCATCATATTATTGCATTATCATATCAAATGTTTGGGTCAAAAGATTCCCTTCTTTATTTTGCCGGTCATGAAATATTATGCTGTAGACTATTCTGTTCTTCTACTTTTTTGTGGTTTGAATTGTAACATCGGTAGGATATTGTATTGGGCTTCTTATCGTTTATATAGTAATGAGCCTTTTTGGAGAAGAATTCAACTAAAATGTTAAATCTAAATCGAAAATATCTAAAATCTGCTAAAAATAAAATATAAGTCCAAATAATGTTGGAATTTAATATCAGTAATTTGTTTCAAATATTTTTAATTTTCTCAAAACAGTATAACGCCTTCAGTAGAGGCTTACTTCTTTGTTTAGCAGCTCTTTGTCTTAATTACACATATGTTGAAGTTGCTTAAAATGTTGTATAAAACCACTTTTCCATAAAATACATTTAAATCTTTAAGTAACAATAAAAAACAAACCAAAAAAAAAACCAATGATACAAAATAACCCCCATTTAGAGCCACTTTATTTAACTTTTAATAACAAATTTTCCACCACGACCTTTTTAACAAAGTGGTTTACTATTTTCGCAAGCACCTATACTTTGCATATTTTTATCTTAAGCTCCTAACAATAAAGAGAGCCCCAGCTTCAAGTTGTAAACACAAAAGTTAATGTAAATAATGATATACAAAAAAAAACGTGGCTCTACGAAAACGTATAAAACAGCAGTGATAGTCCAGTAACTGTAGTTAAAAAAAAGCGTGTGAATATCCATGGAACTCATTCGAGCTGCATGAATTAAAAAACAAATTTTGACTAAAATTTCTTATGGTTAATATGTCAATACTTGTATATTTTTTTGGTGCTTTTTCTTCTCCAAACTTATTTTCCAAAAAAAAACCCTGATTATGAGACCTTCGTGCTGATGAAAAATATTTATTTTCAAAACGACTCATTGGGTTTTGATAAAACTTGGCACCATCAGAGTTATCGCAATAAAATTTTATAATAAGATTCTGACGGTTAAGAGCTTATTTAACAGAGGAGATGGGCTGAAATGTATAAGTAGGCGTGGCACTAAATTATTAAGGCTAAGCAACAAGTCAAACTTGTTCGGACAAACTCGAAACCCACAAATTTTTCACAAAATTACAGCAGCGAACCAAATTCGTTTTACTAGACTCAACTCAATTCGTTTAGTTCGATGTGCTCGAACTTCTGCCTGTAAAAAAATTAAAATTGGAATGCATAGTACAGTGGAAAAATAAAATTTAAATTCGAACAAATGAGTAGCTCAAAACAAATTAGTTGCAACCATATGATACGGGCAACGAACGAACTGAACTTGAGTTGAGTCGATCGAATCGAGTTGTTCGAGCTTGAATCGTTGCGTATGGCAAAAGTTCGAACATGTTTGATTAGCTCGTTACACAGCCTCATAAATTACATGACTACTATTACTCAAAAGAAATTGAAGAAATATGGCAATTAGAAGATTTATGAATTTCAGTAAGAATACATCACAATTTCCGAAAAGAAGAAGTGATTGTCATATCGTTGAAATTGCTGAGCTCGGAAAATGATATCATTTTTTTGATGCAAATGAAAGAAGATTTTGAAATATTTTATTGAATTATATACCAATACTTTTTGTCATCTTTCTGGAAGTAGCATGATTCAACTCTCATAAAGCTTGTGGTCTTTGCTGAGAAAAAACTTATCTATGTAATTTTTGACATCCTCATTTGAAATAAAGATTTTGCCATCAAAAAATTTTATAAAGACCGGAACAAGTAATAATCCGAAGGTGCCAAATCTAGAAAATATGGTGGGTGTGGTAGTACATTCCATCCAAAATTTTGGTGAATCACGAAACATGTATGAGATTCTACGGAATACTGTTCCATTTTTTTACTGATCAACTTCGTTTGAGTAAAGCATTTAGTTTGTCGAGTTCATTAGACTGTACACTTCGGAATTGATCATGATATTGTACGGTTGAAACTCAAAAAATACTTTTCCCTTGAAGTCCCACCAAACAAACAGCATTAACTCTTTTTGATAAACATTGACTTTCAAAGTGCATTGAGCTGGTTCATCTTTTTTACTTCATAATCTCTTGCATTTGACATTATTGTAGACAATCTATCTTAGATCCCCAGTGATAACTCGCTTCAAAAGTTGGTTATTTTCTTGATGTTTGAGTAGTTCTTTCAGTGAGAACATATAGATCCCAGATGTCGAACTTCACGGCGTTCCAGTTGATGATGAACGCTTGAATTCGATAAAGCGCTCTCACAAGTTATTATTCAACGCCTTGCATCAATCAATGCCTTTATTTTGTCTCATCAGATCTACATAACTGGCCTTCCAGAACGTGGTGCTTCTTCAACATCTAAATTGCCGGAACGAAATGTTGCAAACCAGTGTTGTTGGCACTGGCTTTCTGTCAATACATCCTCTCCATACACATTGATTAATTTTTTTCGTGTTTGATTAACATTTTTACCTTTAGATAAATCAGAAAAATCTCAAAATCAATAGCTTCAAATATCCCAGCGGCAAATCGATGAAGTCCTCTGATTTTTCATGTATAAAAAGCTATATCCATTGTGTTGTATGTTTCACAAATGAAATTATTACTGTGATATTTTGTTTATTTGCTTGCTGGCTGCCTACTTTGTATATGGAGATGTAGGTAGTCTGCTTGCTTTGTATATGGAGATGTAAAGGGTCTGGCTGCATGCTTTGTATATGGAGATGTAGACAACTCGCTAAACTATACAGGCACTTAGTAAGCGATATTTTAAGGTAGTCTGCTTTTCCCTTGCTACACATTGTATATAGAGATGTAGGCAAGCTGCCTACAAAGCGGCCATACCTTTACAGAATTTACAGTTGTGGCTGGAGTTGTGAGCATTACTGCCTACAATTTTATAACATATTTGCCGCTACGACACGTTTTTTTTTTTTTTTTTGAGAATAAACAGAAAGAACAAAAAGCAGCCAAAAAATCAGTGGAAATTAGAAAAAATTGCTTAAGTTCTATACAGAAGCATAGCATTTAAGCTGTTTTTTCTTTTCACCACAGCTATAATTTAAACTCAAAGTTATTTCCCATATCCTTTTTTTAATTCATGCACGTGGAAAGCATTCTGGAAAAACAAACCACCACAGGCACTGGACTGTTAGCAAAAATCATAAATAAAATTCCTAGAATTTGCGAACTTTTCAGCTCTAAAGAAATCAACCCATTTGACTTCACTGCATAGCACAGAAATCCGCAATTTTATCAGCTTTTATGGGGTTTTCAATTTTTACTTTGTATGTAAATTCCTAAGGGTTAATGCATAATAAAATGTAAATAAAATCAACGTATGCGGTAGCCTATCGTTTTCGACAGAAAGATTAACAATAAAAGAAAATAAATTCATCCAATCGATCAGCTTTGTAAGGGAAAGCTTCTTAAATTTTTTGATAAAAATAAAATTTTATGAACATGAATTGATTTGGATATGAAACTTGCTATAGAATTTAAAGTTGAAAAAATGAATAAGAATCTTTTGTGCCAAAAAAAAACTTTTAGAAATTAAATGAATTCCCAGATCAAAATAAAAAGCTAAGCTATTTTTCTATATGCCCAATAAACTTAACACTTAAAAGGAAGAAAAAACATCTTAAAAAACTGAATTTATCAAAGGCATAAAATTATATCTTGAGTTTAAACAAAGTCAACCGCGTCCTTTTATGCCCAAATTTGCATTTTAAGATATGACCATTTCACGTGACCTCCCAAGAACGCGGCTTGGCTTTAACATTGGAAGTATGCAAATGACTGCGTCACATGTCTACAAAATCCGTTGTGATATTGACACAAGGGAATTTTGCGGCTGTGTAACCACGCAAAAAAACAGAAACAGCTGAGAAACATGTTTACATATTTGAGATAGCTGTCAAAAACATGTCACATAAAAAAAACAGGAGGAGCAACAGCGTATAGAGTTACCACACTTTCAATTTATGAGACATTTTTTAGAGCGCTTGTGGTAACTGTCACAAAATTAAAAATTCGTTAAGGTTTTGACAGCTTAATGTCTCAAGAGACCATAATATATATTATGCAATGAAAATTACTAAATTATTGCCAAGGTTTGAACATTTCCAAATGACAATTTTAGAGCTAGTTGCTTCGAATGTTTGCATTATACTCTATAAAAGCTTTGGAAAGATGTTTCACCAATCGATGGAGAGAGTTCCAAGATGGATTATGTACATCATCCGTGGCGCGCTAGAGTCCGGAAAGGTTTTTGTTGTGTTAATTTTTAGAAAATTTATAAAATGTATTGTACCAAAAGATGAAAAAAAAAAATCAAAAAACCCATTTTATATTTCAAAGGGGACTGTGACCCCCTATTTTGACTACATAAAAAAAAAATGTAATGCATCAATAAATGGGAAAATCTTAAAAACAAATTTTGGGAGTCGCTGGAGGGCGACAGACCCCATTGGTTTGGCAACATTTATACATTAATATTTTGTTGCACCAATCGAAGGGAAAAGGGGAATAACTAATTTTGAATATCAGCAAGGGCAGCCGTGGACCTTTATAGACAATTTTGGACGCACTCCCGGAAAATTTTATTTGCACGCCACCGATTAGATAAGCTCAAAAATGAATTTTGTACATCACCAGCGGCAGCACAAGATCCCAGCAATTCCTAGAGTTCTTAAAAGCTCGCCAGCGATTACTTTTTCCTGTTACATAAAGTTGAGCAGCAAAAAGGTAGACGACAAAAAGTTGAACTAAAAGAATTTGGACAGTAAGAAAGTTGGACGACAAAAAGTTGAACCACAATAAAAGTTGGACGACATAAAATTGGTTTACAAAAACTTGAAAGACATAAATTAAATTTTGATTTTCAATAAATATGGCAATAGCAAATAGCTTTGCTGTTTACTACTACTAAGGAATGGTCCATAAAAGACGTCCTCAGCAAAGGGGATAGTCGTAAAAACGAACAAAAGTGCACAATAATGGGATGGAGCGGCGTTGAAGTCTTTTCGGATGTACCAAAAATTCACTCTTGAATTTTTTCTTTTTTTTTTTTGTTCATAAGAAACGAATAAAAATTAAAAAAAAAAATTAAGGTGGAGAATCATAATCGTTTGTGGACGTCCTTTAAAGGATAAGGTGAGGTAAGCGAAATCAGACAAAAAGCGACAACCAAGGGGAAAAATTCCAGAATTTTTGTGGAACCTCTTTCTAATAGGTCTGATAAGTTTTCAAATCGATAGTGTGACTATATATTTGAAATCTCAAAATCTCATGTTATTGTCAGCTCTATTTAATACAAGTAGTACCCGCGGCTTTGCACGCGCACGTCCCGTTGCTTTGTTTTTTCATAATGATGTTACTCCTTTAATATCTTATTTTCTATTACCTATTTAAAAGTAACAAAATAAAAAACAATTAAAAAAGAGTGTGTGTTTTGTATTTCAAAGCTAAATACAAACGATACAAATGAAAAAAGAAAAAAAAAACAACAATAACAACAAAATCAAACGACAATTTTTGTTTAAGGTTTTGCCTAAGCGTAATCCTAAAAAAAAAAAATTAACTTAAAAAAATGAGTACGCAATATCCTTCTCGAACACAAATATGTTGGTTAAAAAAAGAAATAATTAAAATTGGTTAAATACATTTTGCACCAAAGCGTTACAAACCATTTTCATGTAAGCAATTTCTATAAATGTATAGATGGTAACTTTTTAATTTTTTTTATCAAAACTCTTGTTTCTTTATTGCAAGTTATAATGCACTTTTTACAATTTATGTTCATCATATTCAGCCTATTGTTTTCTTCGGCTACGGGCCTTCATCAGAAGTTATACTTCCAATGACTTAAACTTGTAATACACAGGCTGAGGCTTAAAACTATGAGAAGCAAGTTGATGTATATCACTTTCGTTGACATTTTGTTCGAATTTGAAGTTGCTTCCAGCACGCTATATCTTCATGATTTTTATTTGGGCGTCGTAAATTGCCTCAGTGCCTTAAAATTTGTAATTTTCATTAACCCAAAGTAGAGACAAAGAAGCTGTAGAAAATACCTTCCCTTTTTGGAAAAGCAATCCGCAAAAGACTTATGACAATTGACTTTTATTTTTCTATGTTTATAAATGTGGCAACCCTAAGCAAACTAGGCAATCTACAAGGATACAAGGCACAGTAAGACTTAGTTTATTTTTTTATTCAGTTGCATTTTTTCCCCCCTTAGTATGTCAACTTTTCCGGCCAAGATGTAATCACATTTAAAAGGCAGCCTAAGGCAAACGCAAACATATTCCCACGTTTTCTTTATATTTTATGAACCAAGAATTAGAAAAAACTGTTCACATTTTTGACAACATTCCATAAGCATTTTGTCTTGATTTTTGCTTAATTTAGAACTTATAATAAAATATTTAATATATCACATAACTTAACTGCGCACTTAATTTTTTCCCATGAAAAGCTTAATGAAAATTTGTTCTACTTTTTAATTTTTTTTTTGTTGCTAATTTCGCTTAAATAAAAAATGACAAATGCATCTCCTTCATTTAATGTTACCTTTTTGTCATCTCACATTTAATATGTCATTTTATGAAAAATTCTTATCACATCAGTTTTGTCCCAACTCAACGTTTGTTGCAACATAATTGACAGCCAGCGATGTGTAATGCGTTTGTTTTATGCACTTGTGCTGCAACAGGGGGGATACTGCTGCTGCGTGTAGATTGTGAATGCAAATGCCAGAGCGAAATAACTAAAAAAAAAGTAAAGAAAGAGACAAAAATTACAAATTGCTTGCAGTAATAATAAATTAGGAATAATCATGATTTCTTCCATATGACTTTGGATTCTATGCAGTTATGAAAGAGATTTCTGTCATTTTAGTCCTTTGGGAAATATTATTTATACCACACAGGATGGGGGATATCGCATGTAAAAAAACTTTTTTATTTAAATTCCTTTTTTATGAAAATATCTTAATAGTATTTTATTTTATAATAAAACCGAACATGCGTAGTTAAGTTGAGCAGCAGTTTACCAATCAAATGGCAAGAATGCTCGGTGACTCATTGTGCATGCTGGAATAAGCGAAACTACGCAGCGCTGCTAGTGAAACTGGCAAACTCCTCTTATGTCGCATTTGCTATGCAGCAATGCCTAACTCTTCGAATGTTCTATCACCGAGGTAGTAGTGATGTTTGCCTTGGAGCTGAATGCATTCGCAGAGGAAGTGCCGTATCGAGACTAATTCTTGCTCATCTTTGCAGCAGCTACAATAGTCTCAGTAGAGTAAGCCGAGCGTTTCAGCTATTGTGGTGATACCGCAGTGCACCCTTGAACTTTTGTAAATTTGCAGATTTTGTTGAACTGTAAAAGATTGTTGGTCTTCAAATGGTTCAAAGTTGCTAATATTGACCTGCAAACCCGAATTACTTCTTCTATTTTCTAGCTATGTAAAGATTTCTTGTGTTGAATCTCTGCCGTTAAATTTAGTTTCTACGACCCGGTTGACATTTTCTCAGAAATTCATTTAAGATATAATTGGACATTTTTTGACTTTTCATTGGTCGATTTTTTTTAAGAAAAAATATTGAAAAGGCCGACAAAATATCGATAAGTCGAAAAATATGGAAAAAGTCGTAAAAACTGGAGACAATATATATCATACTTTGGCAGCACTCTCACTGCTAAAGGCGGCCCCATGAAAGATGGGAAAACTCATAAAGAAAAATTCAAATTACAGTCCCTTATAAGCCCACTGGCACAAGAAATATAAATCCTTTTTAATTCCTGTTTGAAACGAATGTTGAGAATTTAATATTCCACACAATCTTGAAATACGATATTAAATTGGCTCCTATATCAACTGAGAAAAGATCGCACGATTAAGAAGTACGCTAGGGAAATTTTTCGATCTTCGCTTTGGTGAAATCCACAAGGCAGTTGCTAAATATTTAATTGAACTGGCACAGCATATCTATGGAGAAGTCAACAAAATCCGAAACTTTTCGAATAAATCAAGATACGTCGAAACTTATCGAGATTCATCGAAAAAAATCGATTCATTCATTCATTCAATTTATTAAAAAGCAATGAAAAAATCGATAATTGTCGAAAACTATGAAAAAAGTTGAAATGTATCGAAAATTATCAAATGTGTCTAAAGATATCGAAAAGTATCATAAAACAATGGAAAGGCCGAAGAGTATCGCACAGTTTGCTAAATTTCGCATAAGCCGGAGAGCAGTGTAGAATGTCAAACCAACTCTCTTTGTGAGCGGCATAGGTTGACGAAAATAAAAATTAATGGCTACTTATTTGATTCAAAAATATTATAAATCCATAATTTTGATTATTTTGGATCTTAAAAAAAAACATAAATCCAAAATAACGAATATTTTTGATCAAAAAAAAAATAAAAAATTCAAGGTGTATAACGATTATTTTTGATCCAAAATAGCGATTACTTATGAAACTAAAATTCAAAAATAACGATTTTCTTTGATAGAAAAAATAAAAATCGAAAACAACTATTATTTTTGATCGAAAAAAAAAAATAAAAATCCAAAATATCGATTATTTTTGATCGCAAAAAAAAAAATAAAAACCGAAAATAACGATAATTTTGATCGAAAAAAATAAAAATCGTAAATAACTATTATATTTGATCGAAAAAATTAAAATCCAGAATTATGGTTGTTTTTAATAAAAAAAAAACAAAACCACATAACGATTATTTTTGATCGAATGAAATAAAAATCGTAAATAACTATTATTTTTGATTGAATAATATATTTCTATTTCTATTTATATATAAATATATCATAACGATTATTTTTGATCGAAAAAAATTCAAATCCAGAATAACAATTATTTAAGATCAAAAAATTTAAAAATCCAAAATAATGATTATTTCTGATAAAAAAAAATAGAATTCGAAAATAACGATTATTTTTGAACGCAAAAAATGAAAATGCAGAATAACGATTATTTTAGAAAAAAATACAAAAATCCAAAATAACAATTATTTGTGATCAAAAAAAAAATGGAGTTCGAAAATAACGATTATTTTTAATCGCAAAAATAAATACATTATAACGATTATTCTTGATCGAAAAAAATAAAAATCCAGAATAACGATTATTTTAGATCAAAAAATATAAAAATTCAAATTAAGAACTATTTTTGATCAAAAAAAAAAATAAAATCGAAAATAACAATTATTTTTGGGCGAAAGAAAAAAATAAAATACAAAATAACGATTATTTTTGATATTAAAAATAAAAATCAAAAACCAAAAATATCGTAATGTATCGACGCTTCTCGTCTAAAGAAACTCAGCTTAAACTCACATTTCGTATTTTCCTTCATTGTGATTTTTTTAACCACAATTATTGAAAATAACGATTATTACAATCCTTAAAGTTAACACATGAAAGAATTACTCAAAACAGCTTGAATAGTTTTAATCGGCGTTCTGCGATTTCGTAAATTTGCTTAAAACTTTATCGAAAAAACCACAAACTATATTATAATTTAATTTTCCAAAATCAACAAAATCCTTTAAAATTATTAAGTCTCCATACAGCTAGTGCGTTGCCATTACCTAATTTTAATCATGAGTACTTACATTTTATGCACGTGTTTAATTAAAAATGTTCACGCATCCAAGTGACCTCATGTTTCACATAAATTTTAATTACAAACCGCAGTGAACCAATTCGTGCGTGTAATGATATGGTTGTTAAATTTTTTGATTTTCTTATGAGTAGGCTGTTTTCAAGGACGAACATATCATTTTTTTTTTTTCTTTTAAAATGAACATGAGGACTTTATCTGTATATTCATATTGTAAGAACCGAAATATCTAAAAGAAATATTAATATAAATTTCATGATCGTTGTTGTTACTTTCACATTTTTTTCGACTCTTTCGACATTTTCCGGCTCTTAGCATTTTTCAAGTTTTTTTTAAAATTTTCTGTCAACATAACAAAACACCAACACGCCATGAATTATTTCACTCACCCACTTCTATCTAAGAATTTTTCTCATTTATTTTAAGGAAATTAAGAAATTTGTCAAAACCAAGACATGCAGCAGCAGTACATAATTTTGACATTAATACTTCATAAGCCCGCCCATGAGTTGCTACTCTAAAATTATTTTTTAAGACGCACTTAAATGTGATATATTGCAAATTTTAATAAAAACAAAATCAAATCATAAATATATAAATTGCCAACATATTTAATATGAATAAACATTACTCTAAATCTGCTGATGACAAAAAAATTTAAAAATCATCATTCTCGCATGCGTTCACAACCATGTTGCTCTACTACCAGAAATAATGCGGTAATTTTTATTTTATTATTATTATTTTCATAATCGTCACAGAATGTCACTCATAATGTCAGTATTCACAGAACCTCAGGAAATAGTAGAACATAACCAGTCAAGCTTATCAGTTTACTGAGGCTTCATCACGTGTGATTACACCCAACTGGTTGCTTAAGGCAACCAAATCCTTACGCCTACAACAAATATGTTGTTGTTGTTGTTGTACTGTATGGAAATATAAATCCGCCATAAACGTTAAGTACAGATTTTCGTTTCCGTTTTCACCTGTTATCTGAAACGCTCACTGTCTGTATGTCTGTTTGTCTGACTGGCAAAAGAGAAAATTTACTTTATTCACACACATTTTTATAGTGAATTTACTTACACGTACTCAATAAGAATTGCCTATATGTATATGTATATAATAGAAAAAGTGATAAATCAGAGCTGAAAAAGACTGCAATTGTATTCTGTAACAATTTAAGACTGTAATTTATTTTCACTAAGCTCTAACGTAGTTAAAAATTGAAAAGAACAGTGAAAATGTTTGTTTATACGGCATTCTTTAGAGAGTACAAAGCTTAATCTCTAAACATTGGCAGATTAAAACTTCAACTTGAATACTGGTAATATATATTTCATTTCATAGGTACTTTGTTGAACTATAATTTGGTATATGTTACCGATGCTAAGCCTCACTCATCAAAATATGGCGCTTTTTATAATTTAGCAGTTGTTATGGGAAACATTTTAGTATCTATTTTCCTTTCAATACAAAGGATATATCTCAATTGAAAGGTTCTTTACTATGAAAGATCATTGATATAGACATAGATGCTGACATAGATTGATTTAATTTTGATTTGATTTGATTTGATTTGATTTGATTTTGATTTGATTTTGATTTTGATTTTGATTTTGATATGATTTTGATTTGATTGATTTTCAACATTCCCCCCCCGTTTCACAACTTGGCATATAGAAAGATATATGAAACTTCACAGGCTATAACATATTCCGAACCCTCTCCCATAAAGCCGTTACGTGTTATATGAGCAACCCCTAATCAAATTTATAGCTAACACTATGTTCATCATTTAAAAGTTCTTTTTAAGCACTTCAACTTCTTTTAAAAACTGAATGCCCAAAATTGTACATTTTGTACACATGTCAAAATCCGAACTGCTCTCTGAATCAGTGAAATATTGAGTTGAAAATTGCATTAATTAAATAAAATAATTAAATATTTGGTAAACTACAGGACCCCCTGCTAGCTTCACTCAAAAATTCCCCGACTCCACACACTTTGCTCCGCTCGTGGGCTATGGCTCCACCTTAACTCTTTTCTTTTAACATTGTATAGGCATTTCCAACGTACTTATATTGTTTTTTGGAAAAGCCATATCCGCAACTTTCCATGGCTATAGTATATCCGGACACATTTGTTTTTGATATGTCCTTTTTTAAAATTAAAAACCACTGCAAAAAAAGTTTTAAAATGGCGTCTTAGGCCAAATTTTATATTAAAATAGGGTCAGTAAGGGTTAAAAATAAAATTTGAAAAAAATCGTAAAAATTTTCTTATCTTATTTCGAACCAAAAAGAGAGCGCGTTCCCATTCTTTCTCCCTAAAAATCAATAACTAAAAGTGTCGGCTTGGACCAAATCTTACATTGAAATAGGTTCAGTGTGGATTACAGGCAAAAATTTGAAAATAAATCCTAAAATTTGTTTATCCCACCTCGAACCCATTGATTTTCGCAAAAACTTCAAATAAGAACCACCCTAGTATACATACACGTAGCCTCTGCTTGACTTCTGTCGCAGTTGCCTGCGGGAGGCAGAATACCTTATACTGATTTAAATAAATTGAAAGCGCGTTTCTCAGGATTTTTGATTTCTTTTTATACATACATATATACCATACACCTAATTCTGTTTTTACACGGTAGATACGTTCCAGAAAAAAATCGTGTAAAAAAAAAACATAAAGTATGTGGGATGAGTTCCAAATCCTTCAACCCTGGAACTAAATTTCTAAAAGATTATGGTTAGTAAAAACGTTTTTCTTTAAATTTTCAATAAAGTAGCGTTTTTTAGTCGTGCTTAGTTGAAGGAAATCGTGTAAAAACGGAATTAATTTTCTTTTTTCTAGACCGTGTTAAGTCAAAACCGTGTAAAAAAAAATCGTGCAAAAACAGAATTGGGTGTATTTGATTTTTGTTTTATTTATTCTGAAATTGAACCAATTTCGACTAAAAGTATGCAATGGATTTTTTTCTTCTTATAAGTTTGCTTTGTTTTGTTCTTTTATCTCTCATTATACACAAACTTTTTGACACCGAAGACTATCTTATTCAGTAGAAAGATATCTACTACAAGTTCATAGTAAAAGCTACTATGGTAACTGGCATTGGGTTCATAGCACCTAAGCTTAACTTGAATATGAGATATTAGTGATTGTTATAATAGTTTATATATGTTTCTATAAATCGGCAACTTTCAGGAAATTTATAATTCTTAAAGCGTCATCTACATTGAGAATTGCAATTAAGGATAACTTGTCTTTATTTTAAAACATTCGAATTTTAAAGTATTAAAACCTTAAAGAGTGGGATAGAAGGATAAATAAACCACCATATTTTGCTTGCTATAATTTTTCCCAGTAATAAATATCGTTTTCGTTTAGAAGTAATTTGGCTGATTAGTTGGTGATAAGTGAAATGATTTTTTTTTTTTATTAATAGAAATGTTATTAATGAAGACTTTGCCGAACCAAAAGTTATAAAATTCTTAAGAAATCTATAAAAGGCTTATCAGAATAATTAGGGAGCACAATGCTATGGATGCCATGTGTAGCTTTGCGGAATATATTTCTGAGATGAAATTGTTCACAGATGACGAGTTTATTATTCCACCATGAGACACTGCGATAAATTGAGTTTTCGAAGTTCACGGAATTGAAAGGCGAGCGGATGATTGAATTTTTTTAAGTTCAAAGCTCAGGGTGGGCTTAAAAGAGACATAACACTCAGTCTAAAGACTATTGTGCTGATATCCGATTGAGGAAGTGGACGTTAAAAGAAATAAAAAGAAAATAGTAAGGAAACTAATAAGAATAGAGTACTTTTTCGTTTCTTTAAAACATTTCAGAAGCATCGGAAGAGCAAGACTCATTTCGAAGACATCATTATCCAAAACCATTTTTTTCCTGCATCTTGCGAAAGTCTAGGATGATCCAGTTTATATTGCTTTGAGGGTATTGTGTGCTTGAGAAAATTCTTGATTCTATGAGCTGTGATCAGTCAGTTTGAGTTTGAAATTTCGTCGTAACTATGGTGAGGAAAATTTTGTCAGGTTTTTTCTGTTTTCCATACGTATTAGATTCCTATTCAGGGAGAGCAGAACGTTAGGTCGATGTGAGTATTAAGTATTATTAAGGGTGGGCTATGTGGTAGATGACCCATCATAGAGAAGCTTATAATTTGGTTGACATACAAATTTACGTGTAGTTGTGCCAACTATGGAAATCGCCAATAATTACATTAGATGGATAATTGAGTACATTGTTTAGTTTGTCATTTGTCTGTTTTGTGAAGGAATGTTTGCTGATATTGAAATAAATTTAATTATTAGTTGCATCGTTCTTTTGTGGTTCAAAGAAATTTTGTACTTACATATTTTTTAGCTTTGGTTTTGTTGGAATTATTTCTCTGGAGTGTTTGTAACTTCGTCTCTGTAAAGTGTTGTGTCCTGTGTTTAAGTGGCGATAGGTTTATTTCAGTTGCTTTTATTTGGTCTGAAGAAATTCTGGCATCACTACAAGCTTTCTTAAAGGTAAATTCGGTGGTTTGATAACATTGCTGCTAGTGACATTGTGTGGTTTGAAGCTGTGATGATAGATGATAGAAGATGTCGAAGCGACTTTGTAGCTCTGACATATGACATGTAAATGATGTACTATTATGTTGATTATTTTCTCTGTATGTTGCTTTTTAAAGCAAACTAAAGTTAAAAATATTCATCAATGATATTCAACTTTATTATTTGAAAGGCTTTTCTTAGTGCTTAAATTTTTACTTAGAAACTTATTTCATAAGTGAATTGTATTAGCTGCTACAGCTGGAAATATGTTTTCATAAAAGTAACATAAATGAAAAGATTTTTTTGAACTGTAGCGGTTCGCATTATTGATTTACTGGATAAATCTCCGTACAAAAACTCGGAATTCAAAGGAAATTATTCAAATGTCGTTAATTTAAACAATTTACACCAGAATTCATTTATCACATTGAGCAAACCACCTGCAAATTTGCATAAGTGCAGTTTCTCTTTTTTTTGTAATATTCAATAGTATTTTGCCTTAAATATTTAAATGTGTAAGAGAGGTGATACATGATGATAGTCTTTCCAAAAAATCTCTCTTCCAACGTAAATTAGCTAAAAACAATGCAAAAACATCAAAGCAATCTCTATTAACTGTACAATTTTAATTTGCTTAAGTTCATGTCCTATAGTCACATATAAATTAGAAAAACATCATTTGTTCTCATTTCGAAATCGATAACAGCCGCAAATGTGTCAAAATTGTTGCACGAACAAAGTTTCATGTATATAATTAAAAAAAAAAAAGGAGTGCAAAAAATATTAAATTTAAAATTTTTGTAGCTGTTTGAAGTTGGTCATGTTCGAAAACATAAGTGAAATAAATAGGCAGTTCAAAACGATTAAACCACTTTTTCCCATAGCCATACCACAACATAATCGCATAATTTTTTTTTTTTTGTTGTAAAGCTTGTGAAGAGAAGGAGGGACATGTATACTTTTTTTCAATAGTAGGTGGTGCCACGCCCCTAACGAGAAAAAACGTTTCCACGGCTAAACTAATGAACCGATTTTGATGAAATTTTTCTTAAAGATAGATTAAAACCTAAAAAATTGTATTAAAACTCTGATTCCTTAAAGGGGGGCGTGGCAATGCTCCAAATGGAGAAAAACGGTATCACGGCTGTGCCACTGCACCGATTTTGATGAAATTTGGTATGTAGATAGATTAAAACTGGAGTAAAAATATTTTTTTAAGTGGGTGGTGCCACGCCTCTTACAGGAAAAACGTTTTAACAGCAAAAAGACAAGTTTTATATCTTTTTTAAGAAAAATATCTACTCCTACCTCTTTTCTTTGTTAAAATTGATCTCAGTAATTGATTTGATAAATATAAACAGGATTGACAGGTTTCGCTGACTTCTGCTTTTCTATAGATGGCCATGAAAAACACTTCTGTTTTTTGTCCCGTTCGAATGGTTTTTTAATTGCCTCTATCTTGGAACCAGTACTACGTCTGGCATCAACTTTACCACTCAATAAAGTTCTATCAAAGGGCTATTCCTTAAAGTAACAGAAAAAAATAAGTGTTTTTTTTTACTTTTATTCCACTTTAAAAAAAACTTCCGTCCCGTTCAACATGAGAGAAATGCCTATATGTAAGTCTTAGAAAAAAAATATATATATATATAAACAATATAAGCAACATAACGATCAAACTTTAATGACTTTCCTTGCTTTGAGCTTGTGCTGCCGAGTTGAACATTCTTGTCCCACATCACAAAAAAGCTATATGCTCACGATAAGCGACTTGAAAGTAATTATTTCGGATGAGTTCTGAATAAGGCTTTTTAGGCAGTCCCGTTGCTTCTTAAAAACTTTTCTTTACTCGAAATGGTTTCTCTAAAAAAGAGAATATACCTTGTTCACACAAAAAAATTTCCGAGAATTTTCTGAATCATTTCTGCAATTTCATAGAATACTATGATTTTATTTTAATTCAATGAAAAGCAGTATGTTGAACACTAAAAAGTATTCAACACATTATTTTACAGCTCTGTTATCCTTTTCTTTTGAGTACAAATAGAGCAAGTCCTTTAAATTGACATTTCAACGGTGCTGTCAATGCTTTTGGAAAGATAATAAAATAAAGCAAAGATGTATAGGAATGAGAAAATTGTAGTACTGTAGACATATAGTCATGAAGATTAAATTGTATGAAAGTAATGCCACTTAGAAGCCGCAATTTACGGCTTCCAAAAGAAACACACTATCCCAAGGGTCTTTAATGTGAGAGTTTTCCGTTATTTGCCAATGTCCTTGAGGTGTTATTAGCGCGGCAATGTGTTGTGATTCTCACATGGCAAACTTTTGGAAATTTGTTAAATAACAATTTAAAGCTAAACCAATTCCTAGAAGCGCTTCTGCTCTCATTTTCATATGTAATCACTACCACAATATGATAATTATGTTACATAAAATATTAACAAATGCGTAATTAATTGAACAATGATTGATTTGTTAATTAAAAGTTGCATTACTACAAATTAACTAGAATTTGCTTTTCCTCTACATTTGAGTTTTTTCTCAGTAATAATTTCATTAATTTTGACAAAAGCTAATAATTATGCTAATCATATTTGGTTGAAATCAACAAGTCATGTGAAAAAGGAAATCCTTAGAGACGTATAGCTTTTGGCAGCTATACACCATATACTGCGATGCTCCGGTTAAATGCTTTTTAGATTCTAAGTAATATACGTAATTATATTTTAAACAAATAACATGAAGCAGTAAAATAGACTTTTTTTATAAGCCTGATTGAAGAATAAGGTGAAAATGACGAAAAACTCCTGATGTCTTAAAAATTATTAGCTTACCTTGTTTAAATTTGCAAAAAAGCAACTGACTGACTAGGTTACTTCAACCAAGAATCTATACTTTTATGCGTATGCAGTAACATACATAGATATATTATATCTGGGGTGGTTGTAGAAAAAAATCTGAATTTTTCTGGATAATAAATAAAGCTAAAACTTAGTTTCAGAAGAACATATATCTTTTATTTAAGAAAAATAAACATCTCAGAAACATTACAATTCAGTAAAACAACATTTTCTGTGAGCGGTGAATGTGTGTGAATGTCCAGACAGTTTCAACAGATTCATGAATGGCTCACATGCTGAGTGGCTGCAGAACTTTGGTACATACATACACATATGGTCAAAATAATAAGTACACGCTCACATAATTAGTTCAATGGCTTGTAGGCAAAAATTTATTTAAGTTAATAGAAAAACAAATTTATAGTTAACTTCTTACAACATATTAAATAAAATAAAAAGGTATAACATTAATAAAAAACAAAAATATCTTTGAATCTTATCAAAAAAGTAAAAAATGGATTAAAATGACTGGACAAAATAATAAGTACATTCAGTACATTTTAATAAAAAAAAAAAATTAACTCGATTTTATCGGCTCTATTTGTTATTATTTAAAGTTCATCATTAGTAGCCGGTATATCAACCATTGTTTTGAGTAATTTTGTGTACTATTTTTAGCATACTGGCGAGAAGCTTACGGCAAGTCTCTACTGGTTTTTCATACCAAGTTTTTTGGACAAAACTCCATAATTGCTTCTTATTTTGGAATACTTCCTTTCCTATTCTCTGCTTCAACTCTCGCCATAGGTTTTCCAAAGGGTTCAAGTTCAGTCATTGACTTGGCCAGTTAAGCAAGGTCACACCATTGTTTTGACACCAATTCTTCACCAACTTGGAAGTATGCTTAGGATCAATATCCTGCTGAAATGTCCATTTTAGCGGCTTACTTTCCTCAGCATACGGCAACATCGTACTTTCCAAAATGTCTTTATAGTGGAATCTGGTCATGCTATCGGAAATTCGATGTATTGGTCTGGCACCGTACCATGAAAAATAACCCCAGACCATAATATGGCCACCCCAATGCTTTACAGTCTTTTTTGTGAAGCGTACGTGAAATTCTTTACCTTTGGGGCGTCGAACATTTCGGGCGGAGTCATTTTCAAACATATTTATTTTTTTGACTTGTCGCTCCACAAAATATTACGCTATTTCTTCTCGCCGTCTGGTCCGGACCAATTTGAATGTTTCTTTGCGAATGATAAACGCATCTTCAATATTTTTTTTCGAAGCATAGAAACTTTTCTCGCTTTCCGTCAAGGTAAATTGGTTCGTTGTAATGATCGACGTACCGTTCGGAACGAGATCACATTGCCGATGTCTGCTGAAATGGCTCTTGAAGATGCGAAATGGTTCTTTTTTGCGACAGTGACAATATGATTATCTAACGTTGTTGAAGAATTTTTTGGTCTTCCGCGGGTTTCAACCACTTTTTTAGCTTTTAAAGCGTTTTGGACGAAAAAATTGACTGATCCATGGCTTCGGCATTAGTACGAAGACTTTGGCCGTAATTTCTGAGTGTCGAAACCATCTGCCTCTCCTCGGCAGTACAATGTTGATTTCTTCCCATCTATGAAACTTTTTTATTTTGATATAACTAAATATGAAAATAAATAAAATTAACAAACTTGTACGAAAAAGCGGATCAGATTGTTGCAAAATTAAAGAAATGATTAATGTACTTTTTATTTTGTCCAAGTGAAATAAGCCCTTTAAATGAAAACATACGCGTATAGAAAAATTCGGGGAAATCCCTTCTTCTTTTTCACTTTTAAAGGCATTGCCATACTGAAATTATCAAAATAAAAAAGAATTTCCATATATATTTTCAGTAAAACAAAAAATAATTGAGAACTAATAAGATATCAGGTAGTGTACTTATTATTTTGACCATATGTGTATGTACAGTGGGGTGATTCAAAAAAAAATTTTTTTTTATTCAAACAGGATTCATAGTTGCAAGTACATGAAAGAAAAATGCTGGTGCAACGAGAGCTCATAATATTAATATACTTCTGCAAAATCTATAAAACCCACATTTGTGTCTTGAAAAAAAAAATGTTTGGTAGGAAAACCAAACCCACTTTTGTAAAATTCTTCGCTGAGTTCGAAAAAAAAAATGTCGAACCAATTCCCCTCATTCCCTATTTCTAACACTCTTCACACCAAAATATTTAAAAAAATCCAATTTTTGTTTCTAAATGTACCTATCTTTTGTAAAATTCTTCTCTAAATTCTAAAAAAATAATAAAAAAAATTGTGTCGAGCCAATTACCCCACACCCCCCCATTTCCCCCAGTCTTCTCTCCAAAATGCTTAAAAAATTCAATTTTTGCTTGTAAAATTCTTTAGTGGAATTGGTTCGACAAATTTTGTTTTTCTTTTTCGAACTCAGCGAAGAATTTTGCACAAGAATGAGTGGGTTTGGTTTTCCGACCAAACCTTTTTTTTTTTGTTGGCCTGTGTTACTTGCACATACTGATTTTATTTATTTTAAATTATTTAGCTAAAAGTTAAACGCCAAAATCCAACTTCCATCTAAACGCAAAAGCTTTCAATTAGCAGACAACAACTGAAAGTTTAGTAAATGAATGTCAAAAATACAACACTCAGCCTAATAACCTTTAATGCGACCTTAATTTTTTTTTAATTTTCTTTGTCAAAAGCAGTAACATTGAAAGCATTTGATAAATAAACCATGGCACGTGTATGTGCACTAATACACATGAATATGTGTACACGTGCACGTGAACGCATATGGAAGCCAATCGTATTTCATGGGTAAACATAACTCATTCAAAATACTGAAATACTTTAACGAAACATTTTTTTTTTCACTGTAGCTTATGAAAGAATTTTAAAGAATAAATAATGAGAAACAATCGTGTTGTAAAATAAAAATTTTTCACTCTAGCCCCCAGAGAAAATGCCGTCCTTTTTGTGGAAAATTATTGACGCTCATTTTTTGCGTGCGCTTATTTTCTTTCCTAATGTTTTGCAATTAATAAACACATCAAAAAGATGATCACTTTTCGAGTGTTAAACATATAGCCAATAGACCAAAGTGGGGCATTCCTTGCAGCTTGTAAAAAAACCATTCGATATCTAAAAAGCACATCCGGTAACTCAAATTATCGCGTCCAAGCATGGTAGGCTTGGACAAAATATATTGATATTTCCGATGTTTGTTTTGATAATTATCGGCGATATTTTTTTATTTTGATCTATCAAAATTCTCTTTTATTTTTCGACTATCGACTTTCGATATTTTTGTTTAAGGGTAGCTCTGTATTCATTTGAATGCGTCGCATATATTAGATTTTCTTTTGTGTTTGTGTAATGACGTTAGCTAACTCGCGTTGAAAAACCACTCGTGAGGTCCCAGCTTAACAAGATATAATTTTTTTTGTTATAGGGGAAAGTGGGGTACCTTTGACACTGGGGCACATTTGACTTTGCCAATTTCAGTATGAAAACGACTAAGGCGCCAAAAAATTTAAATGCAGAAAGCAACCTACTTTGACTTAAAAAAACGTTATGAACTTTGACACTTCTTCTTCAACTCCCTTCGGAGTAGCACGAGTTTTTCTGTTTTCGCGATCCCTGATGTAATTTTCGATACCAAGTACGTAAGCGTTTTGTGAATTATATGTGGTTGTTTTTGTAAATTGAGTGGAAAAATATGTTAGCATTACGTTTAAGTAACAACACAATTAAAATGTGCTTTGTGAAAATAAAACAGTAATAATAAAAAAAATAGAAATACGCCTCTTGAACGTTTGGGGCACATTTGATTTCTGCCAAAGGGGTACATTTGACATCTGAATATACACCACCATACAGAGAATTTAGTTGAATATGTCAAAAAGTGTGATTTAAGTGAATTGAAAGTTGAAATGCTTTAAAATTAACTGATAGCTCTTATGTTTTGAACTCATTTATGTTAAGTTTCTTAATTAAATTGAATTAAATAATATGTATTTTTCGTTATTTCTTGTAATAAATCGTTTTAAAAAAAGTATTTTCCAATTTAACCAACAGTAAATTCTATAGCCCCATATTTTTTGAATAAAACGCATTTGCTTGGAAGACCGAATATGAATTGTAAAATTGCACCGAAGTTCGAAGTCAAATGTGCCCCTTAAAAAGTCAAGAGTGCCCCGTGCTGGGGTACTTTTGACAAAAATGTCTTTTTTGAAAAAGCTTAAAAAAAATACGGTTACGTAGTTTTTTTTAAAAAAATCTTTTTTGAGGTTTGATGCCAAATAGTCAATGTATAAAAAACAGCAACAATTTTTAAAATCCATTATTTGCTTAAGGAAATATAGGCCTTTGAAAATTAAGTGCCCCACTTTCCCCTACTCAAATATATGCAACCGTGAAAAGTTACACCATCGCTGGTAAGAATAGAATTGTTTCAACAAAAATATCGGTTTTCGACTATCGATATATCCAATTTTTTTCCGATATATTTCGATGCTGTTTCGAAATATCGATCATCGATATTTTTTATTTGCCCGACCCTACTGCAGAATCACGTGACATTTTATACTTTGTAAAAAGTAACAGGTATTAAGTGTCCTTTGATTACCAAGGTGTTGTGCACTCTGAATTTCTTCCAAAAGGACAAACGCTAATTTAGTTATATTACTTAAGCATCATGAAGCACTTGTGTGAGAATGTCCGCCGCAAACGGTCAGATTTGTGGAAAGACAAACTCATAGAAGCCGTCATTATGCAAGAGCTTATTTTGCCAAAAATTCAACGATTGCCATCGATCAAGCACCTTGTTCACCTAATATGGTCCATCTAACACTTTCCTGTTTCCTAATCTAAAATTACCACTACTGAAAAAGAGTTTTGAATCCGTCGAAGCTATAAAAGCCAATGCACTGAAGGAGCTGAAGCTTTTCCTCAATCAGGCCGTCAAAAATATTAGCCCAGGAAAATTAGCATTTAAAAAAGGTAAACTATGGAATAATTTTGGGCAAGGTGAATTTTTGCATGGACCTATAGTTTGACTTCATAATTAACGTGTTAGAAGTTCTAATCGATATCGCGTACGTTAAAAAAGTTATTTAATGTCAAAGGTCACGTAATTCGGTTTATCGTAAATAGTTCGTTAAGTTTTGGTGTTATGGTAACTTAAGCCATATAAAGTTTATTCTTCAGCTAATTTTGCATCAAAATGGTCGGGTTCAAAATCTCCGTGGGACTAATAGTTCTCGAGATATGCGGCTGAGAAAAACTGTCTATGTTTGATTTCGTGATCTTTGACCTTGAATAACTTTTTTAGTGTGCGGGAAATAGATGGTTCCGCAGACATCTTCAGATTGTCCTGGACTATATATGGAAGGCACGAAAACAAATTTTAATAAATATTATGGGTATTCATCTAAACGCGCAAAACCCTCGCAAGCTGTGCAAGTTGTGCAACTTTGCGCCGTCGCAAACGAACTGTCAAAAATCGTATGGAAAGTTTTTTGAGCAAACTAGAAAAGTTTGCGCAACAATTTGGTAGCGCAAACTTGCTCTGCTAATTGTGCAATTGTTGTCATTCTCTTTTCCCATACGATTCTCTCAGCAAAAATTTATTCCTTACACATTTTGTATATGTTACTCTCTTTTCCCATACGATTCTCTCACAAAAAAAATGACATGCTCATCAACTGCCACAAATTGCACAAAATATTCGAAGGGGCGTTCGTGAAACACACCGCGCAAAATTGCCTATTTGCACAAAATGAAGATCTTGCGCGTTTAGATGAATACCACTATTATATCATTTTATTGAACAATTATGGATACTTTTTATGAGAAATATTATCTTATGTTAGTTTTCTTTCATTTATCATGCCCTAGTCGACATGCGTATTTTGTTCCATGCGAGCAGTGCCATGTGCTGTTTTTTCTTTATATCTTGTTGATTTTTTTAAGTAATAAGTAATAAAACCCTGCTTCTTCAAAAAAAGTAAAAATCTTAAGTTAACTCAATTTTCATATTATTCCATTAATATTTTATAGACTTCCGAGGATGATCTCCTATAGTTAAGGAACAATTTGCAATGTCTTATTATAAGATGAGTTATTTGAGGATTAAAAGAAACTCACATACTTGAGCAGAAAAAAAAGCACGTGATACACATAATACCTGTGTCTAACTGTATGCGTTGGTATGTAATAACTGCATACACACATAAGTCCTAAACTTTTTCATACATACAAACAGTGCCTATACAATTACGTTTAATGTAATGTGTGCGTCAACCATTGTTCAAGTTTGTTGGCAGAGATTCATACGATTGAATTAAAAGCCAAGCACGAAAATAATTTATTTCAAGTTTAATGTCAAGGAAACTTTCTAAGCAAAGAAAGAAAAAGTTACGATGCCTAAGCGAAGAAGAAAACGTTCTCTCAAACGCGTTAAGGCGGAATTTCATGTTCAAGTTCAGCGGAATTACAATGCGCCTAAATTGAAATGTGTTTTATTGTCTGCATCTGATAAAATTTTTAGTTTTTTTATATTTATTATCATCATTATAGAGCATTTTTTTTTTTTTTTTTTTTGAATTAAGGACTATTGTGTTTAGCACTTTAAAGTTTACTTTGTTACTTTTGTAGTAGTTACAGAGATGCTTTGATAGATGCAGCCGGTTTTCGGGGTAATTTCTTGTTTTGTTTGAAAAGTTTTTTTACTTTTCGTTGAATCGGAATTTGGCCTCAAAATCGACCAGATTTCTGAAATATTTGAGGTTATTTACCTAAAATTTAGTTTTTTTTTGTCTACTTTCGAGAATATTTAACTTTAAAAAATAAAAAAACTAAATATACATTGACCTTCCTTAGCATAAATACGTCGTTTTAAAGAAGAAATCATTAAAATCGGTTCAGCCAATTTTGTGCCAAAGCGTTACAAACAATTTTCATGTAAGAAATTTCATATATGTATATAGTATAGATTTAATTGCTCTTACACATGTATTTTCATATTTATGCATAAATATTTTGGATCCTGCTTG
Source organism: Tricholauxania praeusta (assembly GCA_949775025.1). Classification (NCBI taxonomy): domain Eukaryota; kingdom Metazoa; phylum Arthropoda; class Insecta; order Diptera; family Lauxaniidae; genus Tricholauxania; species Tricholauxania praeusta. The sequence goes on from OX459029.1 coordinate 146,777,364, forward strand.
AAATAAATTAAATACCAGTAACCCTTAGGGGCTACTCTTTAGTTTGATGAGCTTAATATGTACAGTACATGCCCAATATTTCTTTACCTGTTACTTGCAAAGATAACTAATTCAATTCTCATTCATCACGTACCATTCGAAAATCTGCTTGTTCGACATCAAACTGAAATTTGTAAATTTTTATTGTGATTGTTGTATTGCGTTCTGTCAAGCATACCAGCATTGACATAAAGTGCTAGCTGCTTATTACACAAATAAATGACATTAAATTGTCATATTTGATCCTGCTCCTACTCTTAAATCTTCTGTCTTTCAATGGGGGCATAAGTAGAGGAGTGAAATCAATAACTCGCATGAATAAACCAATAGGCATGGCAACACTAACATTTTTTTACATGGGCACACACACATTCACAACGAAGAATCATAAATATGTGCATAACATTTCAAACACGTCATATCCATTAAAAGTTATAAAAAAAAAAAGAATAAAAAAAACGAAATTTTATGATGAGCGAAAAATCATTGTGTAACTTTACCAAATATTAAAATGAATAAAATTAAGTGAAAAAAAAATCAAATAAAATTGAAATAAAAGTGAAGACACTGCATAAGTTGCTAGGAATAATACAGCTTCATTTCTATCCCCCTTGATGTCGTTAAATTTCTTTAAATGCTCATATGAGTAGCGCATGCCACACAGCTTCTTTTTTGTTACAATCCTCATGGAAAATTTGGAAAATTTTCAAGCCGAAGACAAATGGAAACATTTTCATGCGTTTCTTTTGAAAGCTGAAGAGAAACTTACAACTTTATATTCAGCAATAGTAACCGTTTGGTATGGCTTGTTGCAATCATCGATCGTTTTTTTTTCTAAAATGAGGAACATGTAAGAAGGATAATGAAGGCTTGAGTTGAAGGATATTGATTTAACAAACATGTGGCTTTAACAAAAAGCGCCTGTGTAACGATATTTCGAAGGTTTAAGCCAACAGAAATCTTACAATCTTCCTTTAGGCACGTATTCAAATGCTCTTTCTTAACATTCTAGCGAATGCTTCTAGTATGCCTATTGAAATGTTGCATATTTCCTACAGGGTTAGATATCTTTTATGTTGACTTAATATTGACACAAGGCAATTATGTTCTTTAATAGTCAAATTTAATGAAAATTGATTACCATATCATCTAATGGATAATTTATTTGCAAATTTTCCATTGTAAATTGTTATTGTAGTACTTATTGCGTTGTGTTGTTAGCAATCATTTTTTGGTCTACTAAAGATAATTGAAATTTGAGGTTTCCTTCAATTAAGTCTATTGAGATTATGATTGATAATGGCGATTTGAATTTTGATTCAATTAGCTTTAATTGTTAACAAGTGTATTATGCAAAAGAATGGATGGTAAAAAAGACCATTCATTACACAGTCAGCCATAGAACTTAAGAATTCGTGAATTATATTTTTTGTAAAAAAATAATATTTCTTAAAAATATCCTCAAAATTTCATAAGCTGAATATATATGTTACTGGCCGAACTGGTCTTTAGGATAGACTAGTTTTTCCTAGGCCAAACTAGCATATCCGAATCGTGTTAGGATGATCCAGTTTAGCCTAGGATGAACTAGGGTTAGTATTTACTTTAACGCTCTCACTCCCGATTTTCTTGAAATTTTAGTATGTTAGGGAAAGTAAGCGGCTTTCGGCCTCGTGGCATTTGGTATTGGACATATTGGAGGATGTACACCCTGAGTCGTGTCCGAAGGCTGCCCATTTACACTAACTTACTAAAATTTTCTTAGGCTAAACTGGTTCATCCTACCACGCTTGAGATGAACTAGTTTGGCCGTTTTTATGATAAACTAGTTTGTCCGGGTACATATATATTTCTGAAACATTATGTATGGGGCCGTCCATAAATTACGTAAGTCAAAATAGGTAGGGAGGGGGTCCGGAAAAGTATCATCTAATCTCACCAAGTGAGAGGGGGGTGAACAAAAATCTCACGTCAACTTTTTAATGCAGAGGGTATACATTATTATAGCAGCTTACATCTTAAAATTATAAGACAAGTCTAACGGAAGGGAGATGGGTCCAACCAGAACTCACCAAATCTCACTAAGGGGATGGGGAGGGTCCGAATTTCAAAAAAACACCTCTCGTAATTTATGAACGTTCCCTATCTCAAAATTGAGTTCACTTTAAGTTCAATTTTCGGAAGTTTTCAGAGCCGGAGGCCTTAATTTCTTTAAGATTTTACCGTGTGGCAGAGATTTAAAAAATAGGGTACAAAAAACAATTTCATCGCGTCTGCCTTTTATATTAAAAAATGTGTTCATACACCAAAATAGCTAAGTGCAAGGGCAGACGTTTTTGTTGGCTCGCTTATGACTAATTTATTTTTTTTTTTCAAAATTTTATGATATAAACAAAATTAAGTGATTTTATCGCCAGGCAGATTGCGATTACTATAAAGATTATGTCATAAAAAATGAGAGAAACAACCTCTGCCACTTAATTGTTGTCGCATTTAAAAATTGCAATATTACAAACATGCAAAAAAAATTGCTTAATAAATCATTTTATAGCGTCTTCCTCATGGCTGACTGATTTCTTTTCTTATAAAAAAATTAAATGAGAGAGGGCAGACAATTCCAGTGCTACCTTTTTGAAGGCAGACGTTTTTGAGTACTTAAGGTGCATATTGTTAAGGATATATATTTCTATATAAAACTAATGCCGTGCAAATTTTGGTATTCAAAACTTACTATGCTATTTTTTCGTTCACTTATGTTGCCCTTTTTTTTAATTTTCTCGCTGTGCGTATAAAGCATTCCACGCCAAATCGAACACCATTAGTAGGATAACTGAAAAATTTATATGAACGATATCTCGTATAAGAAATAAAAGGTATCAGTATAATTTAAAATGAGTTTTGAAGATTAAAACTTAAGCTTTTCAACTATATAATTAAATATGTATATGGGAAAAAATCTGATGTCCCTAAAATTAATATGCGATGTTTACCAAAGTCGACGATTTTGACCTATACCACCCCATATATTTGGAAAAAGCGGCGACCTACACGTCTGCCTCTTGTATTTTCAGCTTCTAGGAGCAATACTGAAGACAAAAAAATTCTGAAAGAAAACGATAAAATAATTTAGTACAAATTAGTACAAATAGTACAATTGCTGATATTAAAATGTAGTAGTGTGGACGTCTGCCTATAGATTTTCGTTGTCCATGCTATGCTCTGAACACAATATATCAGAGGCAGACGCAATAAAACAATTTAATATATTTTTTTTTTGTTCATTTGAACTTTTGGATCTTAACTGTATGTAGAACTGCGTAATCAATTTCAATTTAGATTCTCTATAGTGCTTACGCTAAATGTTACAATAATATTATTATAATCTCAAATATTTTAATAATTTTAAGACTTAAATATATCATAATTTTCTGTGGTTCTTATCAAAGCGTCTTTTAATTAAAAGGAATCATAACAATTAAGTAGTGACCGCCAGACCAAATGACCAAATTAATTTATTGCAAAAGTCAAAATGTCACCTACAGCTGACATATCATAGCTGCAGGCAGTACTTAGCTCAAATGATTCCAAACTTTTAAGGGACCTTTACAAAAAAAAAAAAAAAAAAAAAAAAAAAAACAAACAGATGTGATGACAAATTAAATGAAATTGTTTCTTCTTACCAAAGGATGTTTTGCATCCTTTGATCTCTATCGTTGAAGAGTTTGTTGTTCTTGAAAAACTTTACGACTTTTGCTCTAAAAAAACATTTGCTATCTATCGTTTTAGGTTCGACCACAAATCTGTGTTAATCAAAAAAAAAACTTTCATTTTGCATTTTCTTCTTGAGTTTTGTTTTGGTTTTTGTTTTTTTTTCTATAAACAGGAAACTTTTTAAGGCTTAAACATAAAGTTGCTTAAAACAAATGCCAGTCAAATAAAAAAGTTTGCAACAAATTGCTGTCTTGTTGTAGTTGGCTGACTGCTTTTGTCAGTGCTGCCATTTTAATGTTTTTTCTTTTGCAACATTTTTGTGTTGTTTACTTGGAGTTTTTTTTTTACAGTTAATTTAGCACGTTGCTTGTCAAGCATTACAAATACTTATTTTTTTATTTTTTTTTTTTTTTTTTTTTTTTAATTTTTTTTTTTTTTTTTTTTTTTTTTTTTTGTTTGACTTCAAAAAGGGTATGCGTCTTTAACAAGTGCAAGTGAAATATTTTATTAAGATTTTATTGCTTATCCCCAGTACAACTGTATGTATCAAAAGTGAAAAAAAAAATGTTGCATACTTTTGAGCCAACTTAAAACTTTCGAGTATAATTAAAAAAAAATCGATCTCTAACGAAATTGGCTGAGTTTTTCAACATAATAAATACATTTAACTGAGAGTCAAAATGCCTTAAAACTTTTAGTAAAAAAGTTTTTAGTAAAAAAAAAAAGTTGAAATCATTGCTAATTTTAACAATTAAAAAAAAAGGTGCGCTATTCATAATATTCATACATTTTTCTTTAAAAAAAAATTATATGGCAACTCTGCACACACACTTTTTCAACACCCTTGCATTCAACAGATTTTTATGACAACCTAAAGCCAACTTTTTCTTTGGAAAAAACCCCAACAAAAAATTTTATCAGTTGCCACAAAGCGTACGCATCAATGATGATTGATTTATATTGCTACACAAATGAAACGAAGCCGCCATAAGAAAGGGTCCAGACAAAACAAAAGTTTGCAGTTGGAGGCAGATCCTTTAAGTGCCTACAAAAGTGTGAAATCTGTTGTTATAGGGACTTCATCAAAAGCAGCCGCCAAACCGAAAAACTTTGCCATTTGCAAAAAAGAAAATGAAACTTTTGCTGAACTTCAAGCAAAAACATTTGCAACTCAAACTGTGGTCGACCAAAAAGAAAACAAAAGGAGGTTTTGAAGCGACGGTTTCCTTAAAAAAAAAGACCATATGGTATTATTAAAGATAATCTACAAAATTGGTTAATAAATCTGTGTAAGAAAAATTTGAAAAGTTTTTGGCAATTAAGCAAAAATGTTGCTTAAATAACTCATCTCATATTTCATTGCCAAATAACTTAAAGTTAACAATAATTCAGTGTGGTCTTTCAACAATTTAACTTTGTTTTCCTCTGTATGGGAAAATTTATAAAATTTTGCACACATTTTCTTAGAAACTTAACCACTCTCGAACGCTCTCTAAATGTGATGTGGTCCTTTTGGTTTTTCACAGTTGGCAAAATTTACTGAATACAAAAATATTTGCTCAAAGTTTTCGAACCATCTAACCCACTCACTTCATTCATTATACTCCTACAGCCTTGAACAAAGTAAATCTTCTACATCGAAAGTGTGAACCATTAGGAAAGCAACACTTTAATTTGATATCCTTCGGCTCACTCCCCACATATACTTAATGTAATTTTTGCTTTTACTCTCTGTTGTTAGTTGCAAATGTGAACCAGGCTACTAATGGTTGGCTAAATCAACGAATTCTCCAACATTTGTAATTTAATTGTTAAAAATAAATCTAAAAACATTTAAATATTTCAGCATGGATTTTAATTTAACTTTCGCTTGTTATTTCATTTGACTGCATAATAGTCCAGTGCCTGTAAGGTTTTTTTTTTTCTTCGAAATATTTTCAAAGTTCATAAATCGGAAAAAACTTGTAAGGGCGTTAAACTTTCATTAAAATGATTTTTTCCAAAATTCCACATTGCTATATTCAATTTGGCAACATTTACTTATTGCAATTTCTGTTCAGAGCTTTTCTAAATCATTTCTAGTGCAAGTGTGAAATTTGACTGTTTTACATATAAAAAATAAATGGGAGGTGCCACGCCCTTTTAATATAATTTATTCAATCTCTGTCCATTGCTTGTCCAAATACTTTCTGGTAAATAAATAACTACTGTACTGTATTGTACTGACTGCGTTTTAAAGTTAAGACTTCTATGGGAGGCGACACGCCTATTTGTAGAAATTTGCCAATTTATTGTCCAGAGCTTATCCGAATCCTTGGGTTTATATCAAATTTAATTACCTTAACTTATAGTAAAAGTTCTCTCGGTGTAACGTTTTGTAGCTTATGTTTATTTGGGAGGTGCCACGCCCTCTTGTAGAAATTCTTCAAGTTTTTGTTCAGAATTTTTTTGAGTTATTCTTATTAGTATTTGAGTGAAATTTGATTATAATACAGCAAATAACTCTTTCAATACAGTGAAACCTGGATAACTGGGATCTCCAAGAGACCAAATTTTTTGTCTCAATTAAAGAGGTTCCCATTTACACAGTTTCCCAAATTCTATGAAATTTCATCAAAACAACCATTTCACAACCTACTCAAACCGATAAAACGTGAATATTCAAATTCAAAATAACAAATTATAAGCACATAAAAATTATTTCCCACTTATAGAGGTTATTTCTAAACGGTCCCAGTTAAAGAGGGAAAATCCCATGTTATAGAGGCGAAAACGCACAAAAACTTCAAAAATCATATCCTAGATATAGAGGTTTAAAAATCCCAGTAATAGAGGTATTTTGATGCAAAAGTGCTGGGACTTTGAAGTGAGTCTCACTAATAGAGGTTTCCCACTTATCCAGGTACCGCTTAGCCAGGTTTCACTGTATGTCGTTTTAAATGTTTTATTTATATGGGCAGTAGGCGTGTTCATCAACCGATTTTGTACATTTTCAATTTCATGAGCTAAAAATGAAGATGTAGTCAGTGTACAAAATTACATTAAATTATCTTGCTGGTTTTTTTTTTTCGTGCCACGCCCCTTATTATGCGTTGCTTAGTGGTTCTGGTAGGATACATGCCTACTTTATCCTTCTGCCCATTTTTGATTTGCTTGTAGTTATTAATATTTTTCGTCTAAGCATGTAATTTTATTAAGATACTAGCTGTCCCGGCAGACGTTGCTCTGCCCTTTCCGATAGGTGGCGCGATGTTGTATGAACTCACGCTCAAGTGAAATCAACTTTTGTCCCTACTCCATACAGCAGACCTAGCAGACGTTGCTCTGGTAGGTGCTGATATATGCTTAATATTGTTTTATTCACATATGGAAGGTGTGAAACCCCCCATTTTTTTTTTTTAAACAAACTTTTGCCCGTACTTTTTATGTATGTTTGTACCAAGTCATGATAAATTTGATTTTCCTCTTATAATGGAGGGCGTAGCAACGCCCATTTCTCAAAACTAACTATGCTCAGAACCTTCCATAAGCTATAAGAAACATATGTACAAAATTGTATCCATCTCTGTCAAATAGTTGCTAAAGTATAAATATTTTTGGTTTTTTCTCATATTATGGGCGTGGCACCATCCATTTCTTTATTACATCTGTCTCTTGTACGTACCTTTAATTATGTACCAAGTCTCATTCATCTGCGTCAAATAGTTGATGTTATGTGATAAATTTGATTTTGGTGGGCGTGCTATCGCCCATTTAACTTTGCAGAAACTTTCCATAGACCATAAGAAGCATTTTCAAAACGATAATGAAAATTCATTATGTTGTTTGCGAGTTTATATGTGACCGAGAAACGGTATTCGGCTTTCGCATATGGAGGTTATGGCACTAGCCATTTTCTAATAGAACTTACTTTTGATTGTATCTTTTATATATGTACCAAGCCTCATTCATCTGCGTCAAATAGTCTATGATATAAGATCGATCATCATGAAAATGCTTTTTTAAAAATATTTTTGTATGAGGGCTAGATAAGCACCCTAAATAAAAGTTTTAGAGCCTACAACCTATTCTCAGTCCTACCAAATATACACAAAAAATATCATAAAAATCGGTCAAGCCGTTTCGGAGGAGTTCGGTAACAAACACTGTGACACGAGATTTTTATATATTAGATATAATTTTTATGAAGTCCTAATGTGCCACACCCTCTGTTACAATCTCGTTCGTTTATAGCATAGCGTAAAAATAAAAGTGAGCATCACATTTCATCAAAGTTGCTATTATAGCTTCTGGGATATGACAAACTATTCTTTTTTTGTGGAGTTGCCACGCCTTTTTACTGAAATTCGGATCGGTCGCTTTGAAAATAAGCAATTTTCTTCAACATATTATGCGTCTAATGAACTACTCCAAATGCTGATATCTAAGTTCAAACATATAAAAAATTTCCTAAGACAATTTTCGCTATCTCAATTTTACAGATATTTCAACAAATTGACATAAACAAAACATCAATTATGTCGAAACAAATTTTTTTTGAGATACGCTCTTTTCGCTTCTGAGGGCTGTATAGGTCTTAGAATCACGTTTTCTGAGGAATATAAATAGGATTTAAAAAATTTGGTAAATTTGTATTCAACATCAGAGCTTTTAAAATTTTTTTATTTTATTTATTTAACTATATACACTGGACTATTAGCAATAAGTGGTCTCAAGGTTTCATGTAACATTTTCAAGGAATTTAATTAATTTTTAATGTCGCAAACGTTTAATTCTTTCCGTCTTTTAATTTGTTTTAGTTTCTATTTGTTCCCTATAACTTATTCACCGTGCAAAATGTTGGGATATCAATTTTATGTGAATTTATTAATTGAGCTCTACAGTAAATTTAATTGGATTGCGTTTTAAAAAAAAAAGAACTTAAAATGGGTATGTCCAGTGGGAATGTGCCATAAAAATAATCACGGACATTAAAAATCAATTGAAAAGGCAATGATTTCAATTTGAGCCTTCCCAGAAATATTTACATAATTAATATGAAATTATTTTACCTCACTTGATTTTCTTGGAAGATCAATTAACATTGCATTAATTAAAATTAACTCATGTTGATGTGCATAAAGGTGTGCATGATTTCTATGCAAAAAGTAATCGGAAATGTTAAATGAAACAAAATTATTTATGGATTAAAATTTATTTTGTCGCCTTAAAATATTCAGTTCTTCATACATTTTTCATAGGCAGATTGAGGAATAGCCTCTATCTTTCAACAAAATTGCTTTAACCGACTCAAATTGCCGCCCTGAAAATGATAATTTTTTCGGAAAAACCAGATTGGGCCATACTAGATGAATACGATGCTTGCTCTATATTTGTTGAATTTTTGGCCGAAAACTCTTGAAACCCCAAAGTTTTGAGAGTTAAAGTTCCCGAACATAAATTTCACGTCATACTCCATAAAATTTTCATAAACTTTGTACATTGAGTCAGAAAACTTCCTGCTAATTAAGTGATCCAACTAATCTAAGTATTTATTCCATTAAAAACATTAAGAACTTAATACCAAAAACCACAGTCTTAAGCAAAATTTTCTTATGACTTCAGTCATTTTGTTGCAAAAACTTTTTTGGAAAAACAATTTGTAACTTCGACGTAAAACTTTTGTTTCTTTCAATAAATTGTTTCGGCAACTTTCCGCAAAACAAATAATTGATACTTCTCCCCTCTTTACATTTTATTTGGTTGATAGAATTTTGAAATCATTAGTCATAATACCACAAAATATCATCATTTATAATGCCGTTTGTGTGGCCAGTTGATGTGAATAGTTAATGTATTTCATATTATTCCAACAACAACATAAATTGCCGACAATTTCATGAGGTCAACCGCATAATTTCTGATGTAGAGGTTAATTTACACTAAGGATTTCGAAGCTCAGTGGACCATGTTAAAGGAAATCAAGCAGCAAAAACCAAAACTCAAGTCAACATGTTGTCAATATAAAGTTTGTAGAATGAAGTTCTTAATAAGAAACCTAACATTTGCTTGATGACAACAATAGTTTAACCTAGGAAAATTCATATACCAAATATAAATCACTCATGTTATTTTGAAGTCAAACAAGAATGCATTTTATCTTCATTAATATTTGACATTTACCTAAATGATCTACATGGCTACAGATGACATTGTCTTTATGACCGTAGATGTAACGAGTGGCCCATAAAGCTGAGTATTTTTAAATCAGAAATAATGGGCTTTAGACGAAGTAATAACAGAAACAGCGTTTATTTGAAACCATTCAATCTCTTAAGAATTCCAATTCATGTGGTAACGATTTCATTTCAAATATCATCCTGAATAGCATATCACTTATACAAGTAGTTAGGGAGCTAGTGAACATTAAACATACATATATGATTTTATCGTCGTTGGTATATATGTATATATGCAAATTAAAAACCTATAAGTAAAGTGAAGATAGCGCTGTGAATTTTGGAATTTGCAGAAAAAACAGAAAAAAGCTCTATTAAATTATTTAATCGCGTCTGCCTCTAAAAATTGTTTTAAGGGCATAGTATAGAAAGCAAAAAAATAAAAGGCAGACGGCTAATAATTGTATCATTTTATTTCAGAATTTTGTTGTCTTCAGTATTGCCGAAATTCGAAAAATTTTCCGAATATATTTAATTATTTAGTTGAATTAGTAAAGTGAAGATAGCGCCGTTAATTTTGAAGTTGAAAAAATAACTCTATTAAATTATTTAATCGCGTCATAGTAAAGATAACGAAAAAATAAAAGGCAGACGTCTACCCTGCTACACTAATTGTATCATTTTATTCCAAAATTTCGATGTCTTCAGTATTGCCGAAATTCGGAAAATTTTCCGAACATATTTAATTATTTAGTTGAATGAGTAAAGTGAAGATAGCGCTGTTAATTTTGAAGTTGGAAAAAAACTCTATTAAAGTATTTAATCGCGTCTGCCTGTGATATATTATGTTAAGGCCATAGTAAAGATAACGAAAAAATAAAAGGCAGACGTCTACACTGCTACATCATTTTATTACAAAATTTTGTTGGCTTCAGTATTGTTGAAATTCGAAAAATTTTCCGAATATATTTAATTATTTAATTGAAAAGCTAAACTTTTTCCTTTCAAAACCCACTTTGAATTATGTCGATATATTTTTTTCTCCGCGACATAGTAAACTTTAATTTTCTTGTTATCCTGCCGCACTGAAACTTACATACTATATATGTAAATCTGCGTTATTTTCAATTAACAATATTTCGGAGAAAAAAAAATTTCAAAAAAATGACGGAGCCTCAACCAGTATTAAAAGAAAAAAGTTACACAAAATTCAAAGATGCAAAAGCAAAATGGTGTTCGATTTGGCGTGGAATGCCCCATATACACAGCCAGAAAAATAATAATATAAGTGACCGAAAATCTAGAAAAGTAAATGTTGGATAACACAATTTACACGGTATTAGTTTTATATAGCAGATATATCCTTAATATGTACATACCTTAAGTGCTTAAAAACGTCTGCCTTCGAAAAAAAACAGCGCTGGAATCGTCTTGCTTCTCTATATGTTTGATTTTATAAGTATAGGAACCAGTAAGTCAAGAGGCAGACGCAATAAAATTTTTTTACATGTTTCTAATATTGTAATTTTTAAATGCGGCAATAACAAAGTAACAGAGGTTGTTTCTCTCGTTCCTTATGGCATAATCTTTATAATAATTGCAATCTGCCTAACGATAAAATCACTTAAGTTTATACATCATAAAATTTTTTAAAAAATTGAATTACTCATAAATACGGCAACAAAAACGTCTGCCTCTTGCATTCATCTCCAAGAGGCAGACGCAATAAAATTTTTTTACATGTTTGTAATATTGTAATTTTTAAATGCGGCAATAACAAAGTGACAGAGGTTGTTTCTCTCGTTTCTTATGGCATAATCTCTATAATAATTGCAATCTGCCTGACAATAAAATCACTTAAGACTATATGTATATCATAAAATTTTGAAAAAAAAAATTTTTACTACTCATAAAGGCAAAAAACAAGAACGTTTGCCTCTTGCATTCATCTCTTTATGTGTGTAAACACATTTTTTTATATACAGGCAGACGTGATAAAATTCTTATGCTACCTTTTCTACAGTCGCAAAGGGCTCTCCATTACGATTCTTAAGATATTAACTTACTGCGTACCCTAAATCAATCCCCAAAGAATAATTTATTTGTTCTTTACAATTTGTTTTAAGAGTAGATCGTTAGACAGAAGATGCCTCTCTTGAAATTCGCTCTGCTGTATAAAATGGTTTGGATAATAAAAAAAGTATGTGCAGGTCTTTTCGTTAATATCACAAAAGCTTTCGACACAAAAGCTTTGTCACAAAAATCATCCAATCCCCGGTTAATTCAGAAATTTTTGAATTCCTACCAGACCTTCGGCAATGACATCGAGTACCAAGCTTCGCCGGGCGCATTCTGGTCATTTGATAGCCCTAGATATTACCCGAGTTGTAACATTAACACAGTACGTCATTTATAAACCACAGAATTTTTCACTATATTTACGTTATTTCTGGTAATATTTATATAAAGTTCACAGACTTATAACCTTCAGAGCCCTCTTGTGGCGATTTTTGTCCGATTTAAGATGTTTTAGATGTAAAAAATGAAAAAAAAAGTATCAAAATAGTCATACTCTCCTAGATTTTGATTTAACTATTTAAAACTACTAAAAAGGATTAAAACCTAACCTAATAAATTTGAAAATATTTTTATCGTACTCTGCGGAAAAAATTCTACAAATTTATAGTTTTTTCCGAATTTTTCTCATAACAGTCCGTTTGCCTGCAAAATTTTTAAGTCTGAGGTTAAATTTTTTGACCGACCGTGTCACCAGTAAACAGTGGATGTTGTATAGAACAGTGGCCAGTTATAATAGCGCTTGACTCTTGAAACATTAGTGACACAAACACTCCTATCTTCCATACAAAAGTGGACTTTTGACGAAATTTTTGCAAAGCGTTGGAATAGAAAAAAATTTATAAATAAATTTATAAACGGAAGCTGGAACTTTGGATTTTGATTAACCAAACTTTCTTACATTATATATAAAAAAACTTAAGGAAATCCGGTTGTATATATATATATATTTTACAATTGCAGATCGCAACATTTCTCAATATTGTCTTTTTTCGCTCTAATTTTAAAAATATCACATTTAAAATATAAGACCTCAAAAAAGCGTTTTTTGAAAAGGACTTTTTGCAAAAATGCTATTTTAGAACAATATATTTTAATAAGCTCATTTTTCAAAAGTCAATATATTTTATTCTTTCAAAAATTATGACAGAAATGATTGATAAAAAAAGAAATTATGAAAAACTGCAGCTGGAAATTTGGATTTTGGTTAACCATACTTTCCCATATAATATAAAAAATAATTAATGTTGTGAATGGAAACAATTGTGAAAAAACTGCGTTATAGTTAACAACTTTTAAATTTAACGAATTTCGTTAAAATAAGTCATAATAAATCCACATATATAAAAATTATTTCTTGAAATGAAGAACTTTAGTATTTATTATTACTCGTATTATATTTATATGAAAGCAAAAATTACAAAAAAAAGTATCCCTCCCAAACTAATGATGTCATCAAAATTAACCTTTTTGTTGCCATTTTGTGACTTGAAATTTAAATTGAAAAAAAAAAATTTGAACCACAAAAAGTTCATGACATGACTTAATAAGAAGTCATCTCATAAGTCTTATCAATTTATAAATAGAAGATATGCAGACAAAGTAAAAAAGCCAAAGCCATACAAATGCACACAGGAATAAAGTAAATTGAATGAAAAACCAAAGTGAATCCTTTGGGAAATACAATGCGATGCCAGTAAAGCAAACAAGAACTGAAAAAAACTAAAGCCTTAGTAAAAAAATATAATAAATATAGGAACAAAGACAACAAAAAAAAAAGTCTTATCGCAAGCCAGACAAAAAAAAAATTAAGGAAAACTGAAGTGAACGTTCTGTTCTTTTTTTTTTTTTTGTGGATGACATTGAATGACCTACGCAGGATAAACAACGTTCAAATATCGAGTATTTGCACAATGAAATAAAAACCAACAGACCAATAATTAAATAGCAAAAATAAAAACATAATGTACAAGAATTTCAAGTGCTGCAGCAGCAGTAAATATAAAATAAAAGAAAGGAAACAATGCAAAGTATCGAATATTCAATTGCTCCCAGGACAGCGTGCAAAAGGATATAAACTTTTTTTTACATACAAAAAGCGCAAACAATTGCGTGTTAAAGACTTGGCCAAAAATACAATTTTTGTTTTTTAACTCCCATTAAAACGCAACTGTAAAGAACGAAACACTCGTAAATTACATCACATTGACAATGCAAAAGTCAACCCCCAAACTTGAAATGAATATTTGTGAATACCCTTAGTGCAATTTAAAAATTAATTAAGCTCTTCAATTAATGTAATTCAGCTAAACGCTGCGTGAGAGCACTTCATTCATAATAGCGACAATACACACGCACGTACACATACTTATATAGAGTACATACTATTTCAACTTCGAAAATCCGGTAGGAAAAGTTCCACAGGTTACCATTGGAAGCTGAAATAAAAGTTATTTTTTTGATGTTAATATACCATAAAAGCAAACGAGGAAGTTATCAAGGCAAAATTTCAGCTTACAAAGCAGTGATGTCTTTAAAATACCTTGATATCGTAATTAAAAAGATACTCTGTAGCAAAATATAGAGCAAGATATAAGACCATAAGAAACACAGATGAAAAATGTCTTTAGTATGCATTTTTAAAGTTCATAATACGCTGATTATAAAGACATATTGTGACATACTTACCTTGCATGTGGCACTATGCTGTACAATTTAAAGTCACACAGGATACATGCCAACTCATGTCCTTATAAGCAGTATGAAAACGAAACATATGGTGTCTTTGTAATGTACATCAGAAAGGCATTAGGTGGTATGTCTTTTGTGTGTCTTTATACAGTTAATTATATAATGGCATGTCTCATGTATGTCTTCATACTATACACAAAAAATTTCTTATGAAACATTGGGTGGCATGCCTCCTGTTAGTCTTTATATTGTACATAACATAGTGCTTATAAAGACATAAGGGGACATGCCGCCCAGTATGTACAGTATAATGACACACAGGAGGCATGCCACCTAATGTTTTACAAGCAATTTTTTGTGTACAGTATGCAGACACACTCGATACATGCCATTTCTTGTCTCGTATCTGTCTTTATATGATAGCATATTTCATCCCATTTTTATCTTTTTCAGGCGTTTAGCCAAGACAAATGTGAAAAAAATATGATTCGCCTTTGACTTAGAATATAATAGGCCTAGTGGGTAGCGTGCAGGACTATAAGCCGTTAAGACATGGATTCAAGACCGGCGTACAAAACGTAAATAGATATGAAACTCGAAATTATTAATTTCATACAAAAAGAATGCGAATGAAATCTTTAAAATCCATTTTTAAAGTCTCTAAGCAACTCTTTTTTAAGTCTTTGTAAGGTGTATTCTAAAGATCTCAGAAAGATACTTTGCCAAGTCTCTAAAATATAAAAAAGGAGAACATGTCCTCATACTTTATACGCCAAATGGCTCTTTTAAACTTCTATAAAGAATTTATTAATGTAATATGTTGTCTTTCTACTTTTCTTTAAAAGGCCTATAAAAGAATCTTTCAACACCTTTTTTGCTATTAGGGTATATTCATCACAAAAGTACACATTCAAAAAGTCATATTTGTAAGGCAAAGTATTCCTTATGCGTTTAAATCTGGCGACAGCTAAGAATTTGTCTCTTTTAGCTTATCCATTACCAGTTTTGTTGGCCTAAACAACAACTCTCTGTTTCAAAAGTATATTATTAAAGCATATTGCCAACTACGGTCACTTAGGACTCAATTCCACTTAGGAAGAATATGCTTTGAAATGATAGCAATAATAATGCGAACATCCAAAAGAAAGACAGCAAACAATGACCGAACGACCAGCCGGGAGTCTAATTGAATTTTAATACAATATGCAAACACACTCATACAGATGTAACACCACAAGCTGCATAAAGGAATAAACAAGCCACATAGTTTTTTAGCTCAAAGGCACGTACATTTGATTACTCAGGCTGCACTCATAGACGTAGCAATGAGTTTTCGGGTGGGTGACAGCAAGATTGTTCGTAAAATTAGAAAATTTTGTACGGATTATTAAAAACTTGAATGAATCTAATTTGCACAGTACATTTAGGACTGATTAAATAGATCTGGATACAAACAGACTTACTGTAAAATATCCTTTGAGACAAAGTTTTTTCCTACCTGCCAAAGAAATGTTTTGTTCCTTGCACCAAAAATTTTTATTTATAAACGAAATCAAAAAACATCCTGGGGTCGAGGATCTAACAAACTGTGTTATATTTCGCATCGAATTGATGGGGTAACCCTGATCTTATCAATTCATCATTATTACTATATCTTGCTTTGTTTTAGACATATACATAGACATAGAGCTAAACTAACAGACGAAGAGATCGGTAGACAGAAAGATGAACATACGGAGGGATTGACGGATAGACTGCTGCATCGACTCAAATGGTGACGATATACAATATTATACGATATACCTTTTCATATCTGCCACAAAACCGAAAATGTGCTTAGGATATAAAAATAACTGAGAGCAGAACATGTTATAATTAGTACTGTTTTTGAAGTAACTGCATATTCGGTATTTTTAAAATTAGAATAATATAGAACTACAAAAAGAAAAATGAGCATGCAACTGACCCACCCTCAAGACATATAACGTTTTGAAAACTTTTCAGAAATCTTTCACATGAAATCTTACAAAGTTTCAGTAACGTTTCAGAAATCTTTCACTTCCATTTCAGTATGCTTTCTGCAATGTCCACGTTTTGATTTAATTTCAAACGTTCCTAAAACGTTACACAAACCTTGTATGATTAAGTGGAAAACCCACAAAAATTTTTAATAAATATTAAAGGAAGATTTCAAATGAAACATTTCTGATACGTACTAATTCTGATATTTTCTGAAAAGTTACTTGCCGAGTGGGTATATTATTATCAAAAACAATTTATTTTATTGGGGGCTAGCTTTCGCCTAGGGTGCCAAGTCGCTACTTCCATTCATTCATTCAAATAATACTGACACTGGGGTTGCGCTAAATTCTCATTACCATTCTGCTTGTAAAAAAAGCGAGTTTCACTTTACTGTCAGTTGAAATTAATTGTTGGTAAACCATAAAATTCATCTTAGCAACACTTTTTAAGACGATTTGATGTTTCCAATGCGCGGTTTTCTTTTTCCCTATTCTATTAAGGGTTGCTATTGTTTGGAACACATTAATACAGATATATTGATGCTTCATAGAATTATATAGTGAATATAAGCCCAATGTGTTGCTTAGCATTGTTGCTATACATTTATGGCAAGCTTTGTTTCTTTGATGTATTGCTTATAAATGTTGCTGAATGTTGCCAAGCGCTGCTTCTAAATGTTGCTGCCAAAACTATTCTGCGGTATTTGTTTAAATATTCAATTTGAGCGGATTTTTATTCATAGAAAAGAATAGACAGTTCCATTTCATATAATTTTCGTGTGTAAACCGGCTTTTAGTAACACAAAACTTAAGACAAACTCTTTGTTCATTATTGCAGAGCATTAGACGATATGAGTAACAGAAACAGTAGCAGTAGACAAACTGATTGACAAATTGTTATGTTAGGGTGATTCAAATGGACTTGGTCCCTTTTGTGTAAGATTTTTCTTTAACGAGATATAGACGAAATTGTCAAATGAAGCGTTTTCTTTTCCATAAAAATCGTATGGAAAACTAAAAAGCTCAATGAGCAACCAGTGATTATTAATAAAGGGTGATTTTTTAAACGTTTGGTTTTTAAAAATTGAAAAATGAACTGAAAATATGCAATAGTGAATAAAATATTTATTTGTAGCAATACATCAATTCCTGCCATTTACTTTTTTAAGATTATTTCATGTAAATGTTGCCTGCGGTTACGCCTGAGGTGATCTATTCATACTCTCCACTTTTGGCAAACTTTTTCCAGCATTTCAGCCGGTATCTCACCAAAGGCAGCTATAATGTTGTCTTCCACAACTGCAATTGTGGCTGGCGTGTCCCTGTATACGGGAAATTTTACGTAGCTTCACAAAAAATAGTCTGGTGGGGTCAAATTGCATGATCTTGGCGGCCAATGGATTGCTCCAAAATGTGAGATTAATTGCTCACCAAACTTGCATCTCAATAGGTTCATGGTATCACGTGCCGATTGGCATGTGGCACCGTCATGTTGAAACTACATGTCAACCTTTCATTTTAGGAAAAAAAAAAGTCGGTAATGATCGCACGGTACCTTGCTCCATTAACTGTAACGTTTCATTATTTTTGAAAAAGTACGGTCCGGTTCACAAATCGCACCAAAGAGTGCATTTTTTAGGGTGCATTGGCAGCTCTTGAACTGCCTCTGGCTGCTCTTCAGTTGAAATTTGGCAAATTTGTTTGTTGACGTACCCATTGAACCAAAAATGAGCTTAGTAGTCGCTGAAGAAAATTTTTCGATAAAAAATTCTCATTTCTCATTTTTTACTTTGATAGTAAAAATTCAATGATTTTCAAGCGCTGTTCGTTTGTTAGTTCATTTATGGTAAAATGGCAAACCTTATTGAACATTTTTGGCACTGACACATGTTACGAATCTCTCGCGAAATGTCAAAAAGTTTACACTGAAAAAACAAATAGCAAAAAAATCACCCGTTATTATATGAGCTAAAATTTTACCAGAATTTTTCTTTCGAGTACCTGCAACTATTAAGTCTGTTTGAAGCAAAAAAAATGTTTGAATCACAAAAAGGATACCAAAAGGATTCTAGCGATAACGCGCTGTAATCCTTTCCAAAGACTTGTAAAGTAAAAATTTATGTGGAAATGTAATACAAATCCCTTGATACGAAAGTGGCGTACTGTTGGCTTTATTCTGATGAATGCATATCTATTTACCTTCAAATGCTTTTTATCTCCAAAATATTTCTAAGTTCTAACAATAAAACTGCACATGAATTTAGATGTTCGAAAGCATAAAAAAAATGTTTATATTAAATCATTTGGCTTTTTTTGTCCCTTGAGACATGTAAACATTTAATAACTGCAAAATGCCTATGCTCGTACAATGATGTTTCAATTTGTACACAATTGGTTAAAATTTAATTTAACAAAAAAAAAACCAAAAAAAAATTTGCAGTCAGTTTTTTGTTTAATTGACAAAAAAACAATTCATTGGCAGACATTTTATTGTTGTTTTTTGCAATACCATCGTTTCATTAAATTTAACAAAATTTTGTTTTTTGATAGTTTATACGAAATGTACACATATATTTTTATTAAAAATTGATTTAATAATTTAATAAA